>OY101429.1:1807500-2052759 GCA_956483605.1 Tuberolachnus salignus | reverse complement strand
AAAACGGTGCGTTTTTAACGGTACCGACCAACTTGAAAACGTACAAAGTCCAAAATTCAACTTTTATTAGGTGGGTTTACTACCGTTGCGCGTAGATATTGAAAAATCTGGATTTGAGATGTTGTCGGAAAGATCACCTTGTATCGTCGTCGTTGTTGTTGTTTTTTCTTTTTTATTTCTTCGGACACCTCCTCCTGTAAACATAAACAACAAACCTATACCGTTTATGACGACCTACGCTCCTAGGTGATAACTGACTATCGTTCACGATTTAAGATTATCATCCAGCGCTAGTGTTTCGGAATTCACCTCATTTTTAGTTGGTACTAACCCGCAAAAGACAGCTGTTCAAATTTCACGACAGTCTGTTCATTAGTGTGTTAGTCATTAGTGCTAAGAGTGACGCTACTTTGGTTATTTTCAAAATAATGGATCAAAAACAATTTCGTGTTTTAATTTCACATTGCTTCTTGACGGGCAAAAATACCGTTCAAGCTAAGAAGTGTTTTTTTGGGGGACTCCGCTCCATCAGAAACAAAAATAAAACGTTGGTGTGCTGACTTCAAACGTGGTCGTGGAGACACTGATAATGCAGACCGCAGTGGACGTCCAAACGAGGCGGTAACACCAGAAAACATAGGAAAAAATCCACAAAATCGTTTTGAATGATCGCAAAGTAAAGTTGCATGAATTAGCCGTAAAAATCGTAAAGATATCAATAGAACGCGTTGGTTTTATATTGCATGATCATTTGTCGTCCGTGAGGAAGCTCTGTGGAATGTGGGTGCAGCGTTTGCACACTGTTGAGCGAAAACAACAACGCGTCGATGGTTCGAAACAATGGCAAAACTACATGAATTAAAGAACGAATTGCTTCCGCATCTCAACAAAAAAAAATGCTCGCCGGTAAAAAATTTCGATCGAATAAAGATGTTATCAGTGAAACTGAGGCCTATTTTGAAGGAAAAGACTCCGAATTCTACAAGAATGGTAATGAAATGTAAGGGCGGCGTTGGAACGATTGTGATGTCTCTTGATCGAGATTATGTTGATGAATAAAATCAATTTTTAATGAAAAAACCGCGATTTCTTTGTTTAGGCCCGGGACATTTTAGCCCGTGCGTTATAATATGATGTAAATAATCTGTAGGCGAGATAAGAAAAAAAAATTAACTGTTAATAAAAATGATTAATTGTTAAAACTGTAGATATTTGAAATTACAAACACGTGGACCTGGGCGGTGGTGCCCAGCACCCCCGTGTTTGCGCCACTGCTGACCCTCTCACTGTGTACATAATTTTGGCCGTTTAAATGGCATTTTTTTTTTTTTTTTTTCACAATAAATATATTTTTGAATTAAATTAAAAATATTTCTACACGAATTGCGCGCGTTATTGTTTGATCGACGTAAAATGTGCAATAAATGTTAAAAAAACGCCGCCGTCTTTGCTAGCCAGGCGTCCTGCAAATATAGTCCAAAAAACACCGTGACTATAGTAATTAATATCGGCTAAATACCTTTTACGGGTTTTTTTTTTTTTTTTTAACAACTTTGTTAATGAACCGAATACAAAAGCTGTCCACAGAGCGTTTACGATAACGGATGTTGTAATTTTTTTTAAATTATATATATATACCTAGTGCCTACATACCTTCACCGCCGGAAACAATGTTTTACGTTTTAAAAAGTGATTACATTATATTATACTAAAATAATTACGACTATGTCGGGGAAGGGGGGGGAAATAGATAGACACTGTTATTCGGTACGCGAACAAAACCTATCCATTTAAAAGTCAATGAAATGACTTTGCTTTTTATATTCTGAGCGTAGCGGGGTATAAAAACCATAGTTAAATAGTGCATTATTTTTTTTCATTCTATGAACGACTTTTTTACCCCATATCTTGCTTCGACTATCAAATTCAAGAGTGGTCTCTGGTAAAAAACCGTATCTAGTTGATTCGTCGAGACGATTATTTATTTATTTCGTTTCCCCCCCCTTGTAGTTTTCTTGACGAGGGAAAACAAAAATTTGTACACAAAAACGGTTCGGATATTCGTCGATTTTTTTCAGATTAAAAACAATCGTATAGACGTATACGATTTAAAGAATACCTACGTATATTATTCATAGACTTGGTGCAATTTCAAAGTAATCTAATTTTCTAAAATATTGAATTATTAATATTTATTTGAAATCGTCTAGTTTTTTTTTTTTAGTGGTTTTACATGAGTACAAATGTAAATTTAATTACATTGAATACAATTTTCAATTTAATTTCTTAAAACGTATTTATACGAACTCTGCTCAGAATTGTTTTTTTTATTATTTTTTTTTTTTTTTTTTTGCAATGATTTATGATTATTGCGTACGTGTATAAATAAAATTACCCTATACGAGGTGTGACAATAAAATAACGAGACTTTTTGAATAAAAGTTGTTTATTTTAAAAATGTTATAATTTAATGATTATCACCTTCAAAGTACCTTCCCTCAGCATCAATACACTGTTGCATACGTCGCTGCCATTCTTGAAAACAGTGTTGCCAATTGCTTTCATTCAGCCCTTTTAGAAGTTCTGCCGTTTTCATTTTTACGTCATCAACTGTTTGAAAATGGGAAAAGAAATAAGAAGGAAATAAGAAGAAGTCACAAGGAGTAAGGTCTGGCGAGTACGGGGGATGTTGAAGTACAGAAATTTTTTTTTCAGTTAAAAAACGTTGAATTGAAAATGCACTGTGAGCTGGAGCATTGTCTTGGTGAAGAACCCAGCCATTTTTCCATAGATCTGGTCGCTTCTTTCTGACACGTTCTCTTAATTTAATTAATATCTCTTTATAATAATATTGATTAATTAATTTTGTCGATTTTTTCAACGTTTTCGTTTGTTGAAGACGTGGTAGGACGTCCAGAACGATCATCGTCTTCGACGTCCTCCCTTCCACTACAAAACCGTTTGTGCCATTCAAAAACACGAGCTCTTGATAAACGTTCTTCACCATAAACTTCACATAACATACGAAACGATTCCGCGGCAGTTATTTTTAATTTCACAAGAAATTTAATATTAACACATGTTGTTCGATTTTTATATCTAACATTTTTCGGCAGTATAGTCGAACTCACACTAATAACAAGGCTACTAACGTATAAGAAAATGAATCGATGCCATCAGTGTTCATAGTACTTTTAGATAAGTGTTTTCTAATCATATTTCAATAATCGTTTTATAGATAACGTTAATAGTTTAGGTTATATTTAGAAAGTCTCGTCATTTTATTGTCACACCTCGTATATATATATATATATATCCTACCATTCCAAATTCTCACCTACAACATTGGCCACCCCACGGTGCAAAACTTTTTTTGTACACTTAATTTAACGAATAACTCTCTCTCTCAACAAACGATGGCGGACAGTATTTTTTATAAAAAAAAAAATAAATAAATAATTAAATTATTTCATATACCGATAACGTGAAACCGGCGAGTGTTTTTTTCTTTTTTCTTTTTTTTTTTTTTCTGATAGAAGTGATACGTTAATTTTCCAGTCAAATTACATCTTCAGCAAAAACCAGAAACATCGAAAGATATAATGAAAAGATTTAAAGTGATATACATAATAAATTCCACGTCGGGTAATAACTAAAATGCTTGTATTAAAAAATAATTAAATACATAAATCGAAATTAAAAGTTAAACCACTTATTTTTTATTGTTTTTTTTTTTTTTTTTTTAACTACGATTCACAAAACACATTAAGTTTAATGTAATTAAATATTCACTATACTATACAGTAAAGCGTTTGCAGTCAATTGACGGCATGTAACATAATTCCGTCTAATGGAAAAAAATTGCCTGTAAATAACGAATGTCTTTCCAAAAAGATTAACAAAATAAAATACCAACATTTATATTAAATTAAAAAAAAAAAAAACAATGTATATAAAAATAAAAGTAATAAAAGAACAAAACAAAGCCTGGTGTATAATATAAGTTGCGTATAAGTACGACGGGTTTCGATTTCAAAAAATCGTCATCGGGTAATGGTACAGCGCAAACGAAAAAATATTTTGATATTTTATTGAGTAATAGTTTCTACGGTAATATTTTGTTCATTGTTTTAAAACTAAAATGAACATCGGCGCCGAATCAGCTTAAAAAAAAAATAAAAAAAACGTGTGCACGGCATTTATAATTACGGTCGCCTACCGAAAATTTAATTGATATTGAATAATTTTCGATTGTGTTGAATTTAAATGAACTCCACATTTTATCCAACTGTCGTATCTAATCTTATCTACTTTTTTTTTTTTAGGACGTGAGCAAATTAATGTTTATTCAGAAAGAAAAAAACGTTCATTGCATTTAGGTTAATTAAATGGAATCCAATTTATAAATAAGGCACTGTATTCAATTATTAAATAGATGTTAAATTTATTTGTTACATTTTACGTAAAAAACACTTGAAACCACAATGAATTACAAAACTTTAAGGTATCCCCGATCTCCTGTGCCTCGCGGTACACATTTGTCAAACTATAAACTACTATTACTACTAAGGTTTCAATTTTACAAATACTCAGAATATCCACGAATGTTATTCTTTACTCTGGCGAAGAGTAGAAAACTTTGTCGTGAAGTCTCGATCGAATTTTGTGATTGTCGCCGAAAATCGTACGCCGGCCCTACACCTCGTCCGGGCCATCCGTTCCGGCGGTCGCGGGATTTCGATACGTTAAAAAAAAAAAAATAAAAAAAATACAAAGTTTTTACCGTTACCGATTTTCATCGGCTAATGCACCGCGGGAGTGGGCCCAGAGAAAATAACCCGACGGTTATTGGCGGTTGGCTTGGTTCGTAATGAATTTGCCGGTATAACAAAAAAAAAAAAACATCCTCGGTGACTATACTGTAATGATATGTATCTATTATTTTTTTTTATCGTCTATAATCTATAATCTATATAATTTATCGTCGTAATACACGTGTCTAAATGGCGCGTATATCATATAGATATTTAATAATAATAATAATAATAATAAAAAAAAAAAAAAAGGGAACACGCGATAAACACAGTCATTTATAAGCTTCTTAACGACAATTTCCCTGAAAGCCTCGGGAGACACGGATCGTTAGTCGGCATGAAGAAGAAAAAGTTGAGCGGCACACAGAGTAGAGTAGAGCTCTATTAGCTGCCACGGAAGCTTACGGGATAACATAAAATAATGTTCTACAGTAGAGACGGCATATTCTCTCGATTTTTTTTATTTTTTATTTTTTTTTTTTTTTTCCCCGTAACCGGGCTCGTTGAAAAATTAATAGTAAAAAATAAAAAATAAATAGTACATTTTCATTTCGTGTTACATCTACGCCGGAAAGAGGTAGAGAGATATGTCGGTTTATAATATATATAAAAACGAATTATACGAATACGATCCTTCGTGCCGGGGTGAGAAACCGTTTTCGGCCCGCGGGTGGTATACGGCAGACGCCGATCTTTCGTTATTATAAATTTCGTAAAAAAAAAAAAAAAAATTGTTAGGTTTGCAATAACGTTATACGATCATTACAGGTGCCCTATTTATTTATTTGTCGACGATAAATTATATTATTTTACAAGGATCTACCGAAATTACGTCCGCGACAAACACGGAATCAGACAAAACCGCCTAATCGATCGACGGCTATGACTTTTGCGTACTCGTAACGTTTCCTTTGCACGTATTTCGATCAGTCTAAAAACTGTACGATTTTATCATTTATCCGATTGCGTTGTACACAATGATATTTTACCGATGGATTTTCAAATATCCCATCGCCGTTTGCAAATTTAACGTATTATTATAATATTCATTACCCGGGTCGCTATCTGTTTTAATATTAAACATTTTTTTTTCAACGATTCGACATCGGTCCTATTTGTATTATCGGATAACAGCAGCAAATAGAAATGCTGTCCACCGCTACACAGCTGTATTGCGTCTGTTCTGCATGTACGATTGTAAAGTGACCATTTCATTAACCACAGTACCGCTTAAGAAAAATATTGGCTTTCAATTCGACAAATCGATCCGAAACAATGTAGGAATTAATTTGAAATTTTCCCCGTAATATTCGCATATTCGCCGATTTAAGAGCCTAAAAAACAGTTATTAGCCAGCCAAAGCGTCCCGTTTTTAAAATTTAAATAATCGTACGTTCGATTGCTAATTATTTTTCATTGGGATATTCTAAGCGTACATTTAAAATTTGAGCACAATTATCGGATTATTATCAAGTGGTGGAGAGTACTCGTAGGTCTCAAATCGAACATATTACTTGTTTCTATACATTCCCCTCAGTTTAAACTAACCATATAACAATTACTTTTGAAAATCATTTTTCACTAGGTAATTGATATTTTCACCGATATATATTTCAGACACGGCTCGCACTAACTAAACAAATTAAGTTAAAACTTATGTCCTGGTCATTTTCGTTATTAACGGATTTCGGATTTTTACTGAAATTGTTTTTTTTGGCCGAATCCGCGCACTTATATGATTGTTTTACATAAAATTTACAACGAAATTCCTCCTCCTCTCCTGTCCCGTTTACAGTATTAACGCAAAATTTAACACAAAAACTACAAGTTTTTTCCGTACTTTTCCTTGTTTTGAGGGGCATCACTGGAAATTATCCAACTAAACAACTATAATTACAGCTCTTGTACATATTTAAATAACTTTTTAAAATTAAAAATTATTTAATAGAAAACACCGCGTTACTATAATATTATCATCGCGGCAACACACAAAAAATTATTTGACAACGCGTGTTTGAGGTTTTTGAAACTTTTAACATTATAACATCAGTCGCTAATATAATATTCGGAGGTACATTTGCATTTAATTTCCCGGTGTAATAAACGAAATATCCACGCCACGATCGACGAAACTTTTCCGTATTAATTTATTTAAAGAATTTAACGTCATTATACTGCTGCTTTTTTTTTTTTTTTGAATATAAAATGAGCAGTGAGTCGCGTTAAAAAAGGTTTGTGTGTTTTTTTTTTTTTTTTTTTAATTAACCCACCGAATTGCGATACCGCGAATAATGTACAGCGCTTTTTTTTTTCTTTTTTTCAATTTCATTTTAGTTTTATTTTTTGTAAATTTTCATAACTAATTTTTGGAAATTAAAAACCGAAATTCGATAGAATAACCGATCGGACCGATTGTAGGGAAATCGGGCTAATGTGCTATGTTGCGTACGCGTTGGACAAAAAAAGAAAAAACATCCGTATCCGATCCCCTACCCGGTCAGTAGAGTATGTATTTTTTTTTTTTTGGTTTTCAACAGAACATTAACGCGGTAATAATTGAAACGACAGTATTAAGCAAATATAGCGGACACTTTTTACGGGTAAGGCACTCTTGTAGGTGGAAAGTTGCGAGGCGTAAGATATACACTATCTAAGGTAATTTAACATACCGGTAAGTCATTGGTAGACGAAAAACGATTTTATCCGAGCGGAACGGATTTTTATCTCGGCAAGTTATACTTGGTAATAAACCAGAAAATTCGAACGTTACGCCGTTGCACTTTTTTTTCTTTTTTTTTTTTTTTATGTATATAAGCGTTTTTAAGTTCAAAT
Organism: Tuberolachnus salignus; assembly: GCA_956483605.1. Lineage (NCBI taxonomy): Eukaryota > Metazoa > Arthropoda > Insecta > Hemiptera > Aphididae > Tuberolachnus > Tuberolachnus salignus. Next base: position 2,045,113 of record OY101429.1, on the reverse strand, counting down.
TTCGATGAAACTCGTTTTTTGTTAGCAATGATTTATATCGTCGTGTACAGATTCAAACTAAACTACCCTATACATCCTACTTTGCCATCATACCTCGAGTGGCCCACCCAGTCGGATTTTTTTTTTTTTTGTGGGAGGGGTTGCTATAATGTAAGGGATTGGCCACCGGACTTTTTACCAATGGACGGCGCCGTATTGTGTAGTTTTTCGTTCATAAATTGCTATCCGGCACGGACTAAATACTAGTCCACCAGTAACTAATATCGGCTCTCCCGATGTATTGTATTCAAATGGATACGTTGGGTTTATTTAACGGAACGTTTAAAAAAGATAAATTGAATTCAAACAATGAAAATCTTGACGTAAAAAATACAAAATATTAACTGATAGTATTGTTTGGACAACAAACGTTAACGGGGACCGGTCAGAAACGATCTCTCTATAAGAAAAATTTGAAGTAGTACCCGGACGCAGCACGTACCACCTACACATAAATCAATACAAAACTATTTCCGTAAAATGTTAGAAATGTTTATGAGGTTGACGATATATCAGGCCGGTCTTGTTATTTTCGAACATCCTGCAAGAAGCCCGTATATACAGCCACCACACCCACCCTCCTCCTCGAAATTTTGAAAGTAAGTATAATATAACAAAGACTAACTCGTAGTCAAACTTTATGTATAAATGTACCACTACAGTGTATTTTAAGTATTTGTTCGTTTCCCAGTTAACCAAACTGTAGTCATAACACGTTATCTTAAATTTTAGAAAATGACAAACGTATAAACTTAAACAAAACGCTAAATTTTTTAGCCATGATTACCAGTTGGTTTTTGAAACCGACGTTTCAATGCCAATGTCGAAAGCTGAACGTATGTTGTACGGTGAATCTGCCATGACTCATGCTATGGTACTGACTGGGGTTAATGTAGAAGTGAGTAAATCATAAAAAAAATATGTTCTCATCTTGCCTCTCTCCCATCTATTTGGGTTCAGTCACCTTGGTCTTAAATCTCCACTTGACTCAGTCTCCATTATTATTTATAATCAATGTTATCGCAATTTTTTAAGATTGAAACGTGTCGGATGATGGACTTAATCGGTTTATAACTACAAATTGTTTGCCAGTTATGAGTTTAGTATGTTTTTCAGAAGTATTGACAAATAATATAAACGTAATAACGTGTATTCCATTTGATTTATAAAACACGGTTTCATTTTTTTTTTTTGACATGTATATGTCTTATGGCTGGGGGTCATTCTGTTAATTTGTCCGACACCGAGAATGTCACCATGACGTATTGTAAATGACGATTCTGTAGTTTAAATTAAAAATTTAGAAAAATGTATACTCAATAAAAATAATTGCTGTCTTTGAAAAATAAATAAATAATTCCTGTCTTTGAAACTTATTTATTTTTTACACGTATTAAAAAAGTTACCTAGAGTTTAATCCTCGTCTCCTCGTATCTAATACCAAATTGACATCGACATTCTTATGTCAACTATATTCAGTAGAAACATGACATATACATGTACCGATGTATCTGTATGTAGTGTAGATACTCTTAGTTTTTTTTTTTTTTTTAAACACAATTACATTATTTTTGGTTTGCAAAATTTGCTTCCACGTTTTCCAATTAAATTGAATTCAAGTAGCGATGACTTTGAAAAAACGCATCGGTTCGTACAAAAGCATTTTACCGGCCCGTGACACGTTCCAATCGGAATTGAAAGTGTGGACGGAAAAATGGTAATCGATACCCGGATAAACAACTACAAAAATCTGCAATCGATACTATAGGCGTTATGTCGAAGGTCCTTTGTCGGAACATTTGGTGTTGAATATCCATGTCTTGCAACGGTCCTAGTGTCGACTTCGTCGACCGTTCTCTTTTTAACTTTAAGACTATTAAAAGGACCTATTTGAGGAATAGCCGCGACGATCGATCGTCCAACACTCGTTTAGCTTTATTCGTATAGTCACGCCAGGTTGACATCGGTTTACGGTTTAAAATTGTATTTTTGTTTTTTTTTTTTACTATACACAATCTGTAAGTGTTGTTTTACAATAAGTGCATGTGATGGAGGAAACATGGCTTGAGAGGCTGGAGATAAGAAGCCGCCCATTGGAGGCACTTAAGGTCAGGATTTTAGGCTAAGGTTTTAGTGTGCTAGCAAGAGAGAGTGGTATTACAAATTATGGGGAGGTAGAGGTATATACAATTTTAGATTAGAAGGTCACGACACCAGGTACGTTTAAGACGCCTTCTGGGGTCACCAGGAATAGCGTTGGAGGATAGCTCAGAAATCAAGGGATTACGATGACTGTGGAATTTAGAGCGTGTGCGTTTGTAGAAATTTTTTGCGACGTTTTGGACTGTTGGGACGGCTAGGTCTCTATGTTGAGTGTCGTTAGATACATAGTAGGGAACTTTGGTTATTTAGCGGAGACACTTTGATTGGAAGATTTGAATTTTGTTTAAGTTGGATTTTTTGGCTGCGCCCCAGGGTTGGATACCGTATGTCCAGATCGGCTTGAGTAGGAGTTTATATAATAGTAGCTTGTTTTTTTAAGTTGATGTGTTGTGATGTGAGAAGATAACGTAATTGGCGAGAGCGATTATTTAAGGCAAGCCTTTTGTTGTGGGTATGAGTTGCCCAAGTTAGCCTGCGGTCTAGATGTAGACCTAGGTACCGGACATTTTGGGCGGTTGGGAGAGGTATATGAAATTGTATTTAACCATTTTTTTTTTTTTTCATTATTTACAATTTGCACGCATTATTATATATTAAGTTTTTTACTGTATAACATTATGACATTGAAACAATAATACAATTGTGTATTTTTAGTTTATGTATTAAACCGCCTCCCCAACACACACACACACACACACACGAAAATTGATCCTTTACACCGTTCCTAGGCTATGTAAATCTATTAACTCCCTCGCCGCTCGCCCGTCGAATTTCAGCGCCGGCTATAGGTTTGCGTAGTTCTGTTAATAATTTACCGGAGTCGGTCGACGAGATTATATTTGGACGCACGTCCGGGCAAACAATATTCAAGATCCCGTACAAAATTATCGCGGAAACTATTGACGACGAAACCCGACTACTATACTCCACTCGTACTTGGGATTTACGCGAGATTTCTATACGGCCCTTGTGTATATATATATATATATATATATATATATATATATATATGCATACACGAAGCCGCGCACCTCGCCGTGTAACAATATAATCAAACATCGTGCCGAATAATATTATAATAATAATAATAATAGTAATAACAGCCCGGTGTAGGTAGAACATTTTGATTTTGGCCAAAGTTATAATATATAGACGGGAGGGAGGTTATCTCGACGTTCGCCTTATTAGGTTTCCCGCAGCACTTCGACGATGTCCTATAACGCTGTATAAGGTATCCCGGGTGTAGGTATCGCCGATTTCCCACTCGCCCCGTCCGGCAATTGTCGAATAGAGGTTTAAACGTACGGTAAATTGCAAAATCCGACGCGAGAATTTATTTCGGATTCGATGTCCACCGGACGCGTGCCCGAGGAGGAATCTATCGGTTCCACTGTTATGTCTTTTTTTTCCCCCCCGACTGCGGACAACTTTTTTTTTTTTTATATTTATTATAATTATAAAATGTTTCAGCACACCTAGGTGCTATTACAACTTTTTAATTTTTACAATTTTATTTGTTACAAATTTAAATGATTATAAATTTATTAATGACGTAATTATTAATAGTGAGAGTAATGTGTTACATATATGAATATAATAATAATAACGATAAGGTCTAGTATGTTAATAATGATCTTCATTTTCTGATGATGAGTCTTCCGTCTCTGTTAAAAGGATGTCCTGGAGAAGTCGAAGCCGCAGACGTCTATTGAGTGATTTTTTTCCTATATTGTAATGACGAGCACTGGCCAAGTTTTTTAGTTTGGCGTGGACATTTTTAAATTGGGTTTTAATCCGTGTATTTATCAGGGGTATTTTCGTGTCATTATGGATCTGGCGATTTCTCATGAACCACGGTGCTTTGAGACATATCCTTAAAAATGTATTTTGTAAGATTTGTATTTTATTTATTTTAGTTATAGAGGTAGCGGACCATACAGGACAGGCATAAGTTATCAGTGGTCTGATTATTGCGGTGTAGAGAAGGAGAGAAGATTTCATTTGGAGAGTTGATTTGTAATTCACTAAGGGATAGAGAATTCTCATCCTGGCATATCCCTGAGTAAGTTTTTTGTTTATGTGGATATTCCATGTCAGTTTTTCATCGAGAAAAACTCCAAGGTATTTCACTGAGTCATCTTTTCTGTTCCATTGTATGATCTGGTTGTTTATGCTTATATTTATTGGATCGTTATATCTTTTTAATGTGAATATTTTAGCCTCGCTTTTAGTAGGATTTAGTTTCAGCTTCCATTTTTTGAACCAGGAGGTAATTTCGTTTAATGAAGATTGTAGTTTTTCGATTGATCCGTTTAATACGCTATCTTACGTGAGTATTGTTGTGTCGTCCACAAACATTGCCAGTTGAGAGTTAGGGGGATTGGGGACGTCATGGCAGTAAATGTTAAATAGCGTTGGCCCCAATACTGATCCTTGTGGGACTCCAGATTTGATTTTGTGTTGTAGAGATAGGTCTGTGTCTATTCATACTTGGAATGTTCTGTCTGTTATGAAAGATACAACTTTTTCACCGGACATCCTGTTCCGATTTGCATTTCCCTCCCCCCCCCATTCATTTTCGTTGTTGTTTTACTGAACGTAGGAAAAACGGGACAATAATCAAATGGCTAATAAAATACAAAAAACAGTGTCGATTTTTTCATTTTGTTGTAACTCGGTTAAAAATAATCGTAGAGACATGGCATTTTCGCAGAATACTAAAATTTTCCCATTATATAGGAGTCGAAAATTCGTCCAGAAACGTTCGTGCGTTACACACAAACTTCATCTTAATATAGAACCTGTACCTAATAGCAAAAAACAAAAAAAAATAATCAAGCCTATTGTAATATTTTATTACTTTTATTTTTTTTTTTTTTTTTTTTTAGCGTTTTTCGTCAGCAATATTTTATCGCAACGTACAGATTTAAATTCATTTCTCTCTATATCCTATCTGGTCAGTAATCTACCTTTTTTAAATGTTAAATATTTATAATAAATGAAAACGAACGGAAATTTTTTTTACACTATATTGTGTTTGTTAAGTTTTAAGTTTTAAAATATTCTTAGGTATTTGAAAAAATGTCGACATTTTACCCTTATTATTTCGTATAGCAAAAGTACATACTATATATATATATATATATATATATATATGTTAATTTCAAAAAAACAACAGTTTTTTTTTTTTTATTATTTTGTGAGGAGGATATATGTATTATATATTAATATTTTGATAATAATTAGAGATAGAAAATTCATTATGAGCGATTTTTTAGAAAAAAAATTATTCTCTAATCGCACCCGGGATTAACAAAACGCGATATGGATGCTATTCGAAAATGCAACCGGCATTTGTAAAATGGCTAAGGAAATAATATTGTTAAACATTTTCACATATTTACACCGAACCTTATTATAATATATTATCTTGATGGCACGCGAAAATGTCCGAAGAGAACGTATAAATACCACGAGCATTATAAAATAATACGGTAGTAAATAAAACGATAGAAAAATATTTCCTCATACGATTATTCGCAGGAGAAAATTATTATTTCCGGGACATTAAACTTCAATATTTATACCATTAAAACGTTTCACACAAGAAAAACCACTATATACGGGAAATAATTATTATTATATTTTTTTATATTTTTTTTTTTTTTTTTTTTAATGCGAGTTTCACTCAAATGGTAACACGAAATAATACGGCTGGGTGGTTAGGTTAACTTTTCGACTTGGATCGAAATGAGATTTTTTTTTTATTATTATTATTATTATTATTATTCAGTAACATCGCGAAACGAAAGTACACAGTTTGAGCATATTTTCAAATTTTTAATACCCTCCACCACGCGATGCGTACTTAGGTTTTCTTAATGTACGAGGCATGGCCAGAAAGTAAGAGTACACAATTTTTTTGTATTTTTACTCTTACGTTAGTTTAGTTTGGTGTTAACATCAGGCAGAAAATCCGCATTTTTAAGATAATTCGTGTACAAATTGGAACGTTTTTACTAACCGAGAAAAAATGCACACCGTCTTACAAGTAAAAACACTCAGAATCTCAAACTAAAATGGCAAAGGGTATTTTTATTTTTTTTTTTTTTTTTTTTAAGTAAAATAATTTTTAAAAGTAATCCGAATACAGTATTCGGAATACGGACTTTGTTCGGGAATCCTACCCATGCCCGGAGAAATAATGTTTCGAGCACTTTCAGGGGCGCAAATAAAATATATAAATAATAAAATACGTTTTTAAATCGTATATAGTGTTAACAAAACAAATGGCGGAATTAAAAAAAAAAAAAAATCCTACTCCATAAAACATGCCATGAATAAGAAATTATTATACGCGGTAAATATTATGACGAGGTGAGAGCAACACAGAAAATAATAAAAAATGAATGAATGACCCCTTTGGGGTGGAGTTTTTTTTTTTCGCTCTATTATTTAAAGCGGTCGGCTAGCGGTCGCACATCGTAATCGTCGCAGTCTTTTATAAATCGTTTTTTTTTTTTTTTTTGTGTGTGTATATGAGAGGGAAGAAATCGCCCTCACCGTAGCGGTACATATATATATATATATATAGTAATAAAATATTATTTTTTAAAAGTCCAGACAATCCGAAAACATTTCGAATTAGCGAAAAAAAAAAAAAAATCCTGAATAGGTACAAATATTATACTTTTCTATAAATAGCCGCGTGGCTTTTGTTTGCTCTATCAAAGTTATTTTTTTTTATATATATATATATACGTTTGCCCTACGCCGTACTTGATGCTGGACGAACAATAGATTGAATGGTAAATCTTAAAAAATGCTTGGGGCATTTGAAGTGTATACGTATACAGTGTTAAATATTATGCGAATGCATCGTAGACGTTATGCACAACCAAGGCTGGACACTAACTAGCTAGGGAGTTAACCGTTAAAGTAACTTCCAACTCGACTAGTTTGGTTTCAATTCCTAATAACGGTCTAACCTGTCGAGTAGAATTGAATGCACGAATCTATCTAATGTCAACCGTTAAAAACAAAAAAGAAACTAGTTGTTATCGGGGATGGAGTCGAATGTTACGCCAGATAACGATAAAAAATTGCTCATAATCTCTAATATTCCAATATTGTTTCGTTTTGTGCCTTCGCGAGCTCATTTCGAAAATAACTCTGGATTCGGTGTTGCAAAACCACATCGGGTAGGTCACTATGTATAGTATTTTGTAATAATATAATCGTAGACTTATGCAATAGACGGGCACTTAACTATAATTAGCTGAACAAAAAAAATAACTAACTTGCCCAGGTACGGTTATAATTAAATTACTACTAGATTACTAAAAAAAGAAAAAAGAGGGGGCAAATATTTTGAATGTTATTCCATGTCGAGTAAACCATAATATTAGCTATTTAAAAAAAATACAATACCACATAGATTATATAAAAAAAAAAAAAATGACTAATAATATATTTCGTTTATACATAAATCGACAATTTGTATGCGAAATGATTTTTACGAGTTTTCTGGTTAAAATTTGAAATCCAAACACTTATTAAACAATTGTGAAATAAAACATTCAAACTAACTAATTTTGAAAATATACCACGTCTAGAAAATACTATTTCGATATATTGCACGAAATCATTTTGATCGGTTGAACGTTTTTCGTCAAATTTAAATTAATAGTATTATTCATTTTCAACAACCTACAAAGTAATTTATACAATGGTGAATACATAATAAACGTTCGCTATTTTTATGAATTTGTGTGAACGTTTTCGGCATTTTTATGGCAACTAAGATAAAAAAAAAAAAAACAAAATTAGGCGAAGAGAAAAATAATATTATAGAAAAAAAAAAAAAAAATTGAAAATGCATACACATATATATATAATTAGAACTTATCATCATTTGTGGCGAAGGCGGTTGTGCGGTGTATAACTGTAATTTAGGCAAAAAATAATTTAAACGAATATTAATGTTGTAAAACGTTTAAACTGCGCTCGTATAAAAGTAAAATACGAAAATATTTCATAATACAATAGTTAAATGTTTTATTTGTATCGTTCATATAATATATTATAATATTTAGTTTTTTTACAGTTTCGTTAAAACGTATAAAATAAAGATAAAACATAATATTATACTAGTAAAAGCCATTTAGTTTTGTTTTGTTTTTTTTTTTTTTTACATATTCATTTTGTTCTAATCCGGACCGTGTAGTCCGTTCGTCTGTTGACAAAAGACGAAAAAAAACATACCTATAGTCTACTAAACTACCACTAATGGGGATACACAATTTAAAAAACAAAAGAAAACCTAGAAAATTAGAAATAGCTGTAAATAAATCGAAATATTTCGGAAATTATTACAATACGTCTGAAAAACGATATGTTTAAATAAATTGCAACGAAAAAATATGCAGACTGCGGGAAATGTTGGAATGTCGTCTATTGAGACAATTTTTTTTTTCGGCCGCATCGGATAAATTATTTATATAGTGGGGCTCAAAGATATAGTAAAATAGGCATCGCCTAAAGCGGCACTAGTTAAGACGAGGAGAATTCCAACGAACCAAATTGATTCAATTATTATATAAACCAGTATACTGAAAATTGATGTTTTTTGTTCGGCAAAAAACAAAAAAAAAAAACAGTATCTCGCTATAGTTTCTGTTGAATGAAAAAAATGATGAAAAATCTCGCGTTAAAAAATGTACTGACTGATTTTGCACTGGAATAGGCTGGTAAAAGAATAATTTAATTTGACATATTATTATTAATATTGTAGTGATATTAATATTTTTCAATGACTTGCCATTTTTTTTCATCGAAATTATTTTTATATTTATTATATTTTATAAAGAAACCCGAGGTCACCCGGATCGTTATTTTTTTTTGCAATAAAAGCAACGGATTCCCGTAAAACAAAAAACAGGTCTTTCATTTTTATAACCAACTCCCCCCCCCCAAAAAAAAAAAAAGAGAAAACCGTCGGATTTCGGAAAAAAAAAAAACGACGAGAGATGTAACAATAAAATGTATTTACATGGCGATAATAAACGTAACGCGAACGATTTATTCGTCGGCAGGGGACAAAACGGCGTACGGGTGGCGGACGTTGCGACACTACCGATACCAGTAAAGTATCGATACTTTTCTTTCGATACAAATACTTTCTGTATCGATACCTTGGTTTCGATACCTTTGCTCGTATCGGTAAAAATGTACTGGTATCGATCGAATCATTATCATTTATTTACCGCCGAATCACTATATATTTATAAACAACAATCCTACACCAAACTCAGACTCAGCCAAATATCTTGGTCTAGTTTTCGACAAACGCCTTACTTGGGCCAAGCACATCCACACGACTAAGTTAAAATCAAACAAACGTCTCTACCTTCTCAGACCCATCCTTGGTAAGTTCTCTAAACTTTCTCTCAAAACCAAAATCCATATCTACAATCTTCTTCGTAAACCCATCTGGTTCTACGGTATACAGCCCTGGGGCACTGACAAAAAACCAAACACACAAAAAATTCAAGTGTAACCTAACCATAACGCTCCTCCTTATATCTCAAATCTACACCCTTCACACTGATCTCCATATTCCTAAAGTCACTACCACAGCCAAACTACACTACTCCAAATTCAGAAATCGCCTGCAAAATCATACTAATCCCCTTGTTAAAAATCGTCTTTCCATCTCCATTCCTAGGAAACACCTCCCCCCCCAGAAGATTGAAACAACAATGGCCCAGAGATCTAATAAACTAACCGCATAATAATACTTTAAGTATTCGGCAATTTCACGTCGAAGTGCCTTCGCTGGATGGTTCTTCCCTCACGTCACTCAAGCCATTACACCATACCATACCTAAAACATCCCTTATGCTTAATTATACTGTATTAATTGTATAGATTGTATAATTTTCTAAATAAAAAAAAAAAAAAAATCACTATATCAGTTCAAAAGTACTCGAATGGTAAATGGTATACGATATTTCGCCGTATCGGTATCGAACAATATTCCCTTCGAGTTAAACGGTTTGCACGTAGTGGTTGGGGGGGGGTTTCACAAAACAGTAATCGGTAATCACACAAATAGACAATAAATTGACATAAATTGTCAATACGATACGAATGAAACGGTACGACTAGGCCGGCCGCACGTTGAGACGCAGGGTAGATTAGGTTAAGCAGGGCACGGGGCACGGATGCTTCAACTCGTTCCTTCGCCGGATCGGGCGAGCTCCGTCCCCCGGGTGTTCTTACTGCGGATGTCCCAGTGAGGAGAACGAGGTGGATGACGACGCTCTCCACACTATGATGCGCTGCGAGGCGTATGACAGGGGAGACAGGGAGCGCCCGGTCCGGAGGATCGGTCCGTTCGAACCGGCGACTTGGTGCCGCTCATGCCGGAGTCCCCAGACCACTGGGATGCCGCGGTTGACTTCGCCGAAGCCGACATCGCGGAGAAGGAGTCGGCAGAACGGCAGCGCCAAGCCCTCGACGTCGCCGGCGTGCGCCTTCTTCAAGCGCATCGCCGCCGTCGTTGACAGCGGCCCCGTAGCTGCTAGACCGCCGGCCGGGAGACCTGCAGGAAGTTCTCCCCCTACAACCTGTGAGGACAGCAAGTGGGCTTCGGCCCGGCTACTGCCCATCCCCACGGTAGGACAAGAACCCGCCCCGCCTTAATGGAAAACGCGATTTTTACTCATCAATTAATTGTATTTTTCATTTTCAATAAATGATGGCGACCCGCCTCCCGAAGTAGTGCCTCACGGCGTTTCCGGGAGTCGGGGGTATTGCCGGTTTGAAACAAAAGAAAAAAGAAAGAAAGGTTAAGCAGGGCAGGTTAAAGCAGTAAAAGACTGCGCAACTTAGATGACCGCACATTGAAACGCAGTTTCTTCCCATCTCTGTGTATAATCGATCGTAGAACGTACAAATTATGGCCGAACTAAACGAACTAGACACAAGTTCAGAGTCTGATTCAGACGAAAAAATGGTCGAAATTGAAGAAATTTTGATTTCATGTAATCAGTACGGCTAGTATTATATAATTTATTGTGTGGACGAACAGCTTCGATTAATTTTTCTTCCATTGTATATTTTAATTTATGAATATATGACAATATATAATATAGATAAGTATTGATATGCCAAGTAATATTGAAAAAAAAAATATATATATATATATATGAAATATGTTCAATTTTAACTAAAAAACTACTTGACACGTTCGCAGTAAAACTGTGTCGCGAACACTGCGTGACGCAGGTCGACACAGGCAAAGTTCTGCCCTACCTGCCAATATGCGCTAGTACCATTCTAACTAATAGATTACGGAAAACTACGCTGCGCTGCCCTACGTGTTTTTTTTTTAAATATGGAAATCGAGATAGATACGTTAATTAACGAAGTAGAAAAAAGGCCTGCCCATATGGGACATGACAACGCATGAGTACACAAACCGAACCATAATGAGAAGAAGTTGGGAAGAGTTGGTGGTCCTGAGGATTCGGAAGAGAAAAAGAAAAATTTTAATAAAAATTTAGACAAACGTACGTTAATGTAACGATAAGTTTTTCTTCGGGTGAAATGCAATATCTTATTGCATTTTCATTAGCTTCAATGGAATCTTTAATTGTCTCCCAGTAGATCGTCGAACGATGTAATTGACATTACAAAGCAATTGAAAAGTGTTTCATTGTGCTCTCTAAGTTTAGGATACAAAGTGATATAAAGACTATCGGGGAAAGCCTTGTTTTTTTTTAAAATAGGATGAACCCAATATTTTCTTTCCGTCATTTCTCTACGTCTTCTCATCCTTCGGTGGACGGCCCACAAACATACAGAGCATCTATCACGTCCATTCTCGATGACAGACTGGCTTGTACTATACATCGTTTTTAAATAAAGTTTTCGACTAGAAAATTTCTGTACAACGCGCGTCCGTGTGTACCTAACCTAAATATAATTGTTTCCACAGACGACAGATGCACAGGGCACAGAGTACCGACCAAAGTCCACAACGCAATAGGTTAGCTCCTAATCGGAGCGATAAAGTGATAAATCGTCTATTTTTAAATACAACCTGTCAGATTGCAATATAACATATTAATAATATAATAACGTTACATTAATAATTATTCTAAATAAACCGAGATTTTTGCACGTTTTTCTTAACCGGAAAAAAGAAGGTATTGAAATGTAAAAAATTGTTCCATTGGATACGTCATGATAAGAGTAAAAATACTGACAGGAGTCTTATTAAATTCGATTCGATACTTTTCTTTCGATACCTGCTTAATATCGGACATTATTATTATTTTTTTTTTCGATACTTTAACTCACATCAGTATTTTCATTCGATTCGATACCAAGTAAAAGTATCGATACTTTTTTTCGATGTCACGTCACTACGTACGTAACAAGAAGCGCAGTAACTCTGCTGTAACATTTTCAAACAGATATTATCACGGTGCGATTCCGTACTACGTGACTACTCGCGTGTTACACGGCAATTACAATTTTACCGGTCGTTTAGTTCTCGGGGGTAATATACAATAAATATATATTTATAATAGGATTGCCGGATTAACGAAAGAAAGAAAAAAAACACGCATTTTTACATATTGGAAAACATTGGAATAGTACATATACACACTAATTTATTATCCGTGTTGAGATTTATCATTTGATGGTACAAGTAGAATCTAATTATCGATTTGTGTTTTATTTGAAATGATGACTTTAAGACTTTTTTTTTTTTTCTTGTGGTCGTTTAAACGGCAACATATCACCTGCAGATACTCGGTTTTCTTCTGCCCGGAATAATGGACGCAGTAAAGGGAATCTATTGCCACGGTACGAGTTATTGTTTGAACAGCCTACTCCAGCTTCTCCTCCCTTACCGTCATTCCGTTTCTTCAGCCATCATTTCTTCGATTATATCGCAATCTGTCAACTGTCTGTGGTTTTCTTCGTCCTCGCCGTCGATCCACTTCCTCGTGTCGTCCGTCCACGAGTTTAAAATACCTAATCGCTCCATTCGTTTTTGTTGAACAAGTTAACCTTATCGTATACGATTTTACGATGATAATAATAACAGCTGATATCGTCGTTTTGCATGTACGAACGGCCGTCAAATGTCGTGTTAAAATACAAATCACTACGTATAGAAGGTGGCGCGAGTTTCGACCGCCCGGTGCGTTCTTAGGCTGGGCGCACGCCTAATGAGCAAAACTGCTCCGAGCAGCTCGGATCAGCTCGGAGCTGTTTGGAAATCACATTAGAACACGTGTAAAGTAATTGACGCGCGCAGTCAATATCAACACACGACAAGACAAAACAAAACATGTTCGGTCTTGATCGGTCCGGTTCTATTTTTGCTCCGAGCAAAATACTAAAACCAAAGTCACTTGTTTATTTTACGACCAGTACACTGCCGAACACCGTTATTTTAATACAAACATTATATCATATCAATTTAAAATGGTATGCGGCGATCCAGAGAAATTAATATAAATGTAGTATTTTTAAGAAAATCGATCTATGATTATTGTGATAGAGATCATTGCAATAGATTGATTCAAGATAGATGATGGAATGAAATGCGAGTGGGAATTTTTGAATTTAAACTCGTCTTCGCGTAATTCGGCCAAAAAATTTAAAATCGTATTATTTTCTAACCGTTTTCTGTTTATTTTCATGCGTCCAAATATGGTGGGGTTTTTTTTTTTTTTTTTTTTACTGCTTTCACTATTTAATAAAAATTTCCGCATAAGCGACACAACGACGTCGTTTTCGTCAGAACTCATCTTGACCACTGGTGTTTAATAACGAAAATGAATCCAGAATTATTGTGTCTTGTTCTGTTCTGTTGTGTCAGTGTGAATGGAATTTGTTCGGAGTAGTTTTGCTCTTTAGCTGGGCGCCCAGCCTTATTCCGAAAAAAAGAATATAGACAAAACGAAATATTGTAAACGTAATTCTTATATATATATATATATTATGAACTCGGCAAAAGAACCGCCACGTCGTGGACGTTATTGGAAAGATAATCAAAAACTATATATTATAGGCTCTCGGTCATCGATTGTAATCGGATGGGGGCGGTAGCGTGACATTAAGGCCGGGCGCAACCGTTTCGCGGGACCTTGGCGGCGTGTAGCCCGTGGCGTCCGCACACCGAGCGATCAAAACGGTATTAATTTCCGATCGGGTTGTACGCAACCCCGTTTTCCGCGATCGCAGATTTCCGTTTGTTTTTTTCTTCTTTTTTTTGCGTACACGGGTGACCGAGGACTACGATAAAAATTCGTCCATCCACAACCGCGACCCTGTTGATTATTTGTGAATATGCCGGTGAATAGACTGAAAAACGCATATCGTTTATAATCATTTCTGAGCAGTGTACGTTTAAAATAACATAGCGTCACTAAAACATAAATTTATTGTCTAGTTTGGCCAAGTTGATGACTAATAAAACGATTATTGTCAGATTGTTACTTAACATACACACACACACGTATTCAAAGGTTTTGAATGTTTTTAAAATATCATGGTGGTGGTGGGAGAGGTTCACTAATTTAGATATTTTCGTACAGTAAAAAACAATTTAAGCATAAAAAGAAAAGTCACCGGTAAAAATCCACGTGGGCCGTAAAAAAGATTTGGCGCGAAAATACTTAAGAAAAGAGTTTCGCTCCTTCGTTTTATGAATTTCATTTCGGTATTTTATTATAATTAAAACAGCAAATTTTGTTTGTTAATTAATATAAACCCGATTGGATATGCCATTCCCCGGATGGGGATTTTCTTTTCGCGCCGTAGGCTTTTTTACGCTAAACCGTTGTACGGTTTTTGGGGATAAAACGATTTTTCTTAAGAGGACCCGGCAATATGCGAAATTGTCGTCTCAGTCCAACTGCCGGGGAATATAGTAAAAATCTGCATACGCAGACATTGCGCTTCAATAGGTTTTTTTTTTTTTTTTACACATAATACACCATCTGTATCAGACTAGACACAATGAGAATATTTGATGCGAGTAAATATTGTTTGACGTAGACAATTTGATGAAGGAAACCACCCATCGATGGCACTTTCTGTGGTTTTTTTCTTTTAATTTCTACTTATCTTAAGAGATCACGACACAACTTACGCTTCCAGGCGTCTCGGCGGATTTCCAGGTATGGTGGGAATAGCCAAGTTTTTTTATGAGATCGTTAGGGTGTGGTTGTTAAATTTGGAACGGAATCTTTATAAAAAGTATTTGCTTCGTCGTTAATTGTTTCGAGTTTGATGTCAGTATGAAGGGTGTGGATTAGACACGTAGGGTGGGGGCGTTCAATATTTTTCGGAGAGCCATGTTTTGGAATGTTTTTTATTTTTAGTATGCTAGTCTTTTTAGCTAAATTATTTCCATTTCGAATGATTAGAATAAAAAACAAATTAAATTTCCATAAATACGGTTTGAGGGGGGGGGGAGTGGGTTTTCTAGACACCCAAAACACCCACACCTTGGTTGCGCCATAATTGTCTAATACGACAATCTTTACTCTAGAAAAAAAAAACCCACAAAACAAATATAATAAATCCTATTCCGTAGTATTATTTGTTTTAACCTCGGTGTTTTTTTTCGATCCGCAACTTTTGTCCCAAAACAGTTGCGCCGTGTGCGCTTGGCCAAAGTGTTCCATTGTGTTTCCAGTTATTAGTTCGTAATCCCATATTGGATTATAGTTGAACAGACAGAAATATATTTTCGACAAATTAAAAACTAAACGCAACACATTCAGTTAAATTCATCTTTTATTATGTTCGTAAACTTCTCGTTAACAAATCGTACATTATGTTTAAACAGTTAGAAAAAATATATAAAATGCTAATAAATACATAATAAGTTCTCGAACACAATTTCAGCAGAAAAATAAACATGTCCCGTGTAATCATTATTGTTACATGTGATATAGAAAATTGATCCTGCCGACAGTGTGTTAGAAGAACATGCGTATATTGTGTACTTACTATCCACTTTATAACACAATAAATAAAATTATTAAAATTAAGTAAAACCAAAGTGTCAACTAAAATATTTAAATGGCACCGTACATTTTAACAATTTATTCTCATTAACACACATAATCGTATTTTCCTATTAAGTTTTGTATTTTTTACAAAAAAAAAAAAAAAAGAAAAGAAAAGAAAAATACTAACACCTAACATACACTTTGTTAGTAATTTTTTTTAAAAATAATAAGCTTGTAATTTCACTTAGATATACAAAACATAATATTATTATAGTGTACTTACAGAGATTTGTAGTAATATTGTTACAAATAATAATTATTAAGTATTATACGCAAAATGAAAACCAAATATTTATAAATAACTATCTCAATTTACATACATAATTAAAACTAGTATTGATTACTATGACATTATTTTTTGATTTATGTATCTAGAAACTAAATAATCACATTAACAACATTACAAAATAAATAATAAAATATTACTAAGACTATAATTTATAAATTAGTCAATATAATGGATTTGTATTTTACTGTTTTATTGACTAGTAGAATTAAAGCCTAAATTCTACTGTCTCTTGACTAAACATTGACTTTTGCTAACATATTTTATGTACACTGATCAGTCAGCATATGATCAAAAATCACCAACAAAATAATGGTTATAAATAAATTCATATTAATTAACAAATTTTAAGAGCAAAGATATATAAATAAGTAAATGAAAAGCAAAACAAACATGTTTGGAAAAATGTTTTTAAATCAATAGGTACTCACTACTACTTAATGTAAGTTAGTTTTCCAGTGCTGAGCAGAATTCATATGGTCCAAAAATTTAAAAAATAAAATAATATTTAAGACATTTTTTTTTTGTTTTTTTTTTTTTTTTAGGGGGGGGAATCAAAGTAGCAGTGTGATTTCGACTGAACAGTTTAATTATTTAGAAGAGGTATTGCGCAACTTTTTTGGTGGTGGTCCATTACCATAATTGTTCTTTGAATCTACTAAACTCTTATTGCTAGACAACTGTCCACCTAGAGAAGATTATAAAATTATAAATTTAGGAGTTTAAATTTTATATTCTATGAAGATTATAATGTAACAAAAGTTTACCAGCGCCAGATGAGTGATGCGATATTAAATGATTGATTGAATGAGAAACATAACTGTCAGGTGTTACACCTGAGATCGGTGAAGACACACGGAGATGTAAATGTGGTGAATTTTTAACTTTTAAATTAAACTTATTACTGTAACATTACAAAACACAATTTATTTAACCAACTGAAATATAATTAATTTGATGAATAAAACACATACTTGTTGTTCGCTTTTCGATTAAACATATCTAATTCTGATGAACTCCTAGTTTCCGTTGATATAAGATCATTAATCCCTTTACAAGTAATACTCGGTCCAGGGGTATGAAGTGCTACCGCTGGTGTATTAATAGAGTTAATCTGCAATATTTGTTTTTATAATTATTAAAAAAAAATATTTTAAATGTTTTTATTATTATAAATATACATTGTCCGGCATGTCTTCGCGATGACCAGAAGCATTAGACATATTATGTGGATCAGGCTTAGAAAAATGATATTTAGGTGGCAGCATCGGTATTGGAGTGGCTCTATCAAATTCATCGGCCGTAGGTGATAGTGACATGACTAGTCGTCCAGGAGAAGGAGGTGAATCTTCGATTAGTATGGGTGACGAAGATGGTTGCTGTCTATTATTAATATTCAATGTACTACTACTACTATTATCTTCATGGAAACTAGAAGCATGAGGTACGATTATACATGAACGAGACTTGGATGAATATCTAGGCGGTGGCGGTGGCGGTGGCGGTGGCGGTGGCAGTGTCGAAGGTGCTTTGAATCTGTTCATCATTTTCAATAAATGAGTTGTATGATTGTAATCCTGAGAAACTAGAGAAATATAATTACAATAAATACATGAATATAATCATCTACTATACAACGGAAATATGAAATAACGAACCGGTTGAAATTGGATGTCTCTGGTTAGCATAATGTTGTTGCGGGTGTCTATTTTTCAATTTATTATTTACTTTGTTTACAGGCATAGTGGTAGGAAATGGGATATTATTAGCACTGATATGTTTCTAATAATATATGAAATGCATAAATAATAGATAATTTGTCTACAAAGTTATTAAATTAGAAAAATAAGTAAGCATTACTCTGGCTGTTATTTGATATTGCATAAATTGTTGACAACTAGAATTGGCATCAGACAGAGATGGAGACTTTGAGTTAAGATCTTGTTGCAGTTGTAAGTTTCCCAATTCATTATTATTAACGGTGTTTACAGACATAGTAGTAGGAATTGAACGATTAGCAAAGACATTATTCTAAAATCATAATAAATGTATAAACATTTGTCTACAGAGTTATTAAATTAGGAAAAAAGTAGTAATTACTCTGGGCATCATTTGATGTTGTATTAAAGACTGGTAATCTTTATCATCAATTTTGGGAGCAATTTTGTATGGTTCTTGTATGCTATTGTGTCTTTTATTATTTGGGGTCCTAGGACTCGAATCATCAGTAAAGCTCTTGAGTGGTTTCTTGGTCAATTCCTATAAAATTGTATTATTAACTAAAATAAAATAATTAGATGTATTAACATTGGTTACTTCAGTAAAATTCTTGTTGGTATACGATTCGTGTGCTCCATCGTACTCTGTATATTTGAGCAACAATGGATCCATATCAGTACTAGCATATTGATACAATTTATCAGAGTTACTGAATACGATTAGAGCGACTTCACAATTACACAATACACTTAGTTCGTATGCTTTTTTCATTAAACCAAATTTTCTCTTGTTAAAGGTCACCTGAATAGAACAATTTAATTATTTTTACTTACATATTTAGTTTTATTAATAAACACAATCTACAATGTTTGATTTAGGCAATTAAATCTTTATAACATGATATTTAATTTGCTTAGAGGAATTTTTTTTTTTTTTTTTTTACTGTTTTAACCGTCAGCAGTGAAGGATATTTGTGAACATTACTACCCAACTGCGGTCAAATGGCCCAATCTAACCTAACCTAACCTAAGTTTTATTTTAATCGCATGTCTAAATATTTATAATTTAATTTATGTAATGATTCTCCTTAGCAAAGCACCGCTTACATATATAAATTGCCCCCAAAGGCCAGAAGAGTGAGAAGGATTATTTCTCATTCAATATTATTATTATTTTTTTTTTAACTAGTTTTGTTTCTCTTGTTTATCCATTAGTATTAATTTCTAATTGTATCGCATATTTATTATAAATTGTCAGTCAGACAATTGACAAACAGAGGAGGGCAATCGCCAACGGAAATCGGTGTACATATATTTGGTAATCTTGTAGAAAATCGATGGTAATCCGGTCTGTGTCGTCTGGGGAAATCATGGTTTTCAGGTATCTATAGTGTGCACAATGTACATCGGCGATTAAGATATTTCCATTTAAAACTAATACATTTGTTAATCCCCTATCTACAACAGTGGTCGTTTTCTTTCATAGATTTATAATTGTATTATCACCATGTTCGCACGTATCCCGCAAGTTTTAGGCTACTGCGAGCGCGGTGGCACAATTAGGATTTTTTTTTATTTTTTTTTTTTTGGACTTGGATGTTCGTCCATCACAACCACTACCCCGTTTACTTATTTGTGAATATGCCGCCGGTGTCCGCAGTGTACAGCGTCTAGGCGATAGTTATTTTTGAATAAAAGCTTAGAAACAAAAAAAAATTAAATTTCCATAAATACGGTTCTTCGATGGGTGCGAGTGGGTGGTTTCCGGACATCCAAAACACCCACACGCCTTGGTTGCGCCACTGACCGTGAGTACCTTAATTTTCCTAATACCGAGATTTTTACTCTAACAAAACAAAAACAAAACACAAAACAAATATAATAAATTCGGTTTTTTTTTTTCAATAATAAATTTAACGGCGTGGGTTGTCGAGATCAACCGTGAAAACGAGCTGGACGAGCTAAATAATAATTCGGAACACGAACCGAACAACAATTGTCTGGAGTATTCCTGTTATTATTGTGCCAATTTTTTTTTATAGACACGACGGCGTAAACCGGAATATATAAATTAGTTTCGGTTCGGGCCCGGGAAGCTTCTTACCTTCCGATTCCTTTCGTCCGTGATCGGAGATATTTGTATTTTCTTCCGGCCCATTCTTGACTTTGGAGTGGGCCCGACGGGTGACCGCGCGCGTTCCGTGGTTGTCGTGTCGGGCTCGTCGGGTGCTATTATTACAGTCGGCCGGCCCGTGATTACCGCGCCGGTAGAAATTTTTCAAAAAAAACCGAATAAACGCGCGCGCGCGCGCGTAACGGACGGACGGGACGAGCGCAAGCGGCAGCAAAACACCGCCGGTAACGGTCGACGGGTAAATATAGCGGCGGTCAACGGCAGTGGCGTACCTAACCACGTTGCGGACACCCGGGCGACCGGTTGCGGGACGCGCGGTGGAATAAGACGCGCGACGTCGGCCGGTTCTCGCCTCCCACCCCGCGCGCCGGCAAACGAACGGTTAACGGTTACAATCGCCGCTGATAACGCGGTTCGCGGTATTTTATTTTATTTATTTTCGTTTCGTTTTATCCGACACCGCCCGTCCGCCGGCCCGCCCAATAACCGTTTTCGATATAAATAATAATACAATTATTACTGTTGTACGTGCCCCTCCCCGTAGAAAAGGCCGCCGGCCACGTGGCAAACGCTCAAAGAGCTTCGTCGTCGCCGTCTATTTTCGTACGGGGAAAATTTACGGAGCCGGTCGCGTCCGGGAAACGCGTCTCGCGGCCATAAAACCCCGGACAGGTTAATAATTCCTCGTCGTGTGGTCGTCCAATCCGCCCGTACATTTTTATTATACCTCCCCCCCCCTCCCCGGCCCGATAATATTTTCGATTAATTATGTCGGATTTATCAGAAACCGTTTGGCCGTTTAAAACGTATTTGCCCGGACCGCGTGGTACTCGCTCGGTTTCGGTTCCACGCTCTTTTTCAAACGGGAACGCACGCCCCTCCCTAACCTTTTGACGCCGCCGTGCATACAGAGAATTGAATTATCTACCGCGACGTACAGAACATTCTTTTATACACAAACGCGTAAACACTTTACGGATTTTTATCATTATTAATCGGTGGATTTCTTATAAATATATTTTAACAAGTACAGAAAACCGTTTGTTTAATATTTCATTTTGTTTTATTACGCATAAAAATCACATTTGATAGTTAATCAGACTCGGAACAGACGATTATGACTATTGTTCAACTTCCGCGGACAACAGTCGGTTTAGGTTAGGTTGGGTCTACGATGAAATCTATGTCGTGAAGTTTCTTCTCGATTTTTTCGGGTATGACTTCCGGGATTTGTCCCACTTAACAGTGGCATCTACACTCGTTCGATACGTTCCAACAACAAGTTTTTCGCGTCACTAAATTCGTAGCTTCGTACACTTCGGTGTATCTCGAAATCCGTAGTTTTTAAAAAGACTGTATTGAAATTGATTTGTGAAATATCCGGTAAAGTATCCGTAGCCCTTCACAACTCCGTATATTTCGGCCGATGTAGAAATCGTTTTGTTGTACCAAAGGGAATGTACAATGGCGACGCACAGTGTTTCGATGCAAATCATCAAACGCGTGTCTTTAGACGATTCTTTAGATGGATTTCTGTCCGGAGACGTCACAGTCTTTGAGGTATTGTACTCAACCAATAAGTGCTCGAAATCGTCGTTCGCCCAATAATTCCAAGTCTTCGAGAATGATTTACCCGACATTCTCAAATTTTGATTTTCGGATTGTTCTTCAACTCCGTTTTGTAGGCATTTTTTTCTTAACTTTAAAAATGTATTTCTACAATCTGTTAACATACATCTTGAACAATGAGTGCAAACAATGAAGGATTTCATGTCACGAATGACGGAGTAAAGAAACCTTCCAGTGAAGGCTAACACTTTGACGGTTAGCGGTTAATTTATTTTCAATGTATTTACAATTTGAGTGTTTTTTTTATTTTTTTATTTTACGATTGTAAGTCCCGACACCACCGCCTTTTTAACCTATTTCGATGATTACCAGGAATATTAGCCGATGCGAGACTATTTACGAAGGGATTTGTGTGGTTTTGTAGATTTAAGTCAAACCGATTGTAAAACGTTTTTGCTACATCTTGAACAGAGGATGATGCCAAGATCAATTTATGTAGGGACTGGTTTGTAATATTAATAATAGGCATTTTATAATCATTTTTTTGACATGAAACGAACTGGGACAAATTAACGTACGATAATAAATATTTGTATTATATATACTGCAGTAGTAACAACATATATACCGTTCTATAATAATACAAATCATAATAATTCTCTGGCTTTTCCCCTTTGGATTTTTCTTAGTCGGCGTAAAAACTCAATGTAAAAACGTAATGACATTTGTCCTAGTACTTTTTGAACAGCCCCCCGTGTACTATTCTATAATAAAAAAAAAATCGTAATAATTCTCTGGCTTTTCCCCTTTGGATTATTCTTAGTCGGCGTAGAAACTATCTCGTCGTCCGTAATTTCGCCGAACAAACAAATAAATCCAAACACACAAACCAACACCAAAAACCCACTAAATCGATCAAAAACGGCAAATGTCGTGTTAATACAAATCGCTACGTATACAAGGTGCGCGCGAGTGGGAAGGACGCGCCCGAGTTTCGACCGGTTCTCGTCCGCCGCCCGGTGCGTTCTTATTCGAAAAAAGAGTATAGAGCAGTGGTCCCCAACCTTTTTAGACGGCGGTGCCCTCCTGTTTAAAACCACGAAGAAATTTAAACTTAAAACGCTTATAAAAAAAAAAAAAAAAAGTAACAACACGATCCTCAATTTATTTATACCATTCGGTACAACCTCGTCTAACATTTTTGTGCATTTTTACGGGCGATATAAAACCCAGAAAGTGGTGAATTAAAAAAAAAAAAATACCGAATCGAAATCAACATAAACCGTTACGTTTTGTGTTGGCTCTTTTTCCGGTTTTTTCACCAATTTTTCACATATGCGTATAAACCAGAAAAATACACCAACTAGACAAAATGTTCACTAGAAACCACCTATGATGGTGTTGACGATTGATGGCGGCCAAGATTTCTGGTCGACGAGTTATTTACAGACAGGCGGAAAAAAAAAAAAGTACAAACCATAATAAAACCAATACGTTTTTCGCTCAGGTTAGGTTAGGTTATTATTTATTTATTTATTTATTTATTTTTCTTTCTTTTTTTTTTCGTATGTAATATGGTTCGTGGTACCACTAGAGCACAGTTTGGGAACCGCCGGTATAGAGTATTATACAATTCTGCGGGGGACAGACGAGACAATCGAGTTTCTTTCTTGTAATTAATTTTTCGATGATTTACGACCGTATTTCTGTAATCGGACGTTATTATACCGAACATTCGGAATAATGGAAAGAAAAATCCGCATCGTCTATTACTCTAAAACCGATATTTTCTCCACCCCTCCACACCTACTTCGATCGATAATAGCGGCTCTTTTACCAATTTCAAAACCGACGTGGATGATATTTTATTTTTCTTTGAGAATACAATATTTATTGGTCGTCCGCGGTTTCATGCTTTAAAACCATTGGCTTTACGTACTGGCCGGCGACGAATTCGGTTGCGGTCAAATACAAATCTAATCGTCGTCGTTTAAACTTGTCTGGAAATATGTTGGTAGTACGCGTGGACGACGACAATTAATAGAACAATTTGGAATTCCCTTATTGCTATTTTCATTATTCCGTCATTAAATTCACATGATTATTATTAGACGAAAATCGTACACGTTTCCAAATGGAAATAAATGGAATAAATGTCGTTCTGAAGGTAGAATAAAAATTCCACTATCGAAGGTTAATTCTGAAACGAATTCTCCCGATAATTACTGGAAAAAAAATCATCGTCCAAATTCCCAATTTGGGTTTCGCGCTTCTCACTCGACTATATTCATCGAGCACACAGAGTTGTTGACTCCATTTCGTATTCCCTGGAGAAAAAAAACTGTATTGTAATTGCATTTTTCTAGACATCTCACAAGCCTTTGACCGCGTATGGCACGACGGGCTTTTGTAAATTTCATGTAAGAAATTCCTTCCTCCCACCTACTACTTACTCATCAAATCCTATTTAACCGATCGTCATTTTCAAATACGCTACGGTTCTGCTCTATCTGACGTGGCAGCTATAAATGCCGGTGGTCCCCAAGGGGACATTTTTTCTCCCATTCTGTACAATATTTTCGCTTCTGACCAACCTTACTACCTCCAACACATCAGTAGCAGACTACGCTGACGACAAAGCATTAATTTCTATTGACAATGACCCACTCATAGCGTCAAATAATCTCCAAACTCATTTTAACATCATGGAAAAATTGTTTACTAAATGGCGATTCAAAGTAAATCAAAGCAAATCTGCCCATACGTCCTTTACCCTCAAACATGCTCCCTGTCCTAGAGTTTTTCTTTACGGTATTCCTATCCCCTTCTCTCCAAAGACTAACCTGGGCTCATCACATTAGAATCAAAAGATTAGCACTGAATCATCGTCTCCGTATCTTAAAACCCTTATTAAACAATAATAACTCCACCTCCATTAAAACCAAACTCCTGATCTACAAAACACTTCTCAAACCCATATGGACATACGGACTCCAACTTTGGGGCAACGCTAAAAAGACTAACATACTAAAAATACAAACATTTCAAAACATCGCTCTCCGAAAAATATCGCCCTACGTGTCTAATAACACCCTTCATACTGACACCAAACTCAAAACAATTAACGACGATGCAAAAACGTTTTATAAAAGATTCCATTCCAAACTTAACGAACTCATAAAAAACTTGGCTACTCCTACCATACCTGGAAATCCGCCGAGACGCCTGGAAGCGTAAGTGGTGTCGTGATCTCTTAAGATAAGTAGAAATTAAAAAAAAAAACCACAGAAAGTGCCATCGATGGGTGGCTTCCTTCATCAAATTTTCCACGTCAAACAATTGTTACTCTCATCAAATATTCTTATTGTGTCTAGTCTGATACAGATTGTGTATTGCGTGTAAAAAAAAAAAAAAAAAAAAACTATCGAAGCGCAATGTCTGCGTATGCAGATTTTTACTATATTCCCCGGCAGTTGGACTGAGACGACAATTTCGGATATTGCCGGGTCCTCTTAAAAAAAATCGTTTTATCCCCAAAAACCGTACACGGTTTAGCGTAAAAAAGCTTACGGCGCGAATTAAACAACACGACTTTATCCGGGGAATGGCATATCCTATCGGGTAAATATTAATTAACAAAATGTACGGTTTTAATTATAATAAAATACCGAAATGAAATTCAAAAAAAGGAGGAGCGAAACTCTTTTCTTAAGTATTTTCGCGCCAAATATTTTTTGCGGCCCACGTGGATTTTTACCGGTGACTTTTATTTTTTTTCTTCTTCTGCTAATCAAATTCTACTTAAATTGTTTTAACTGTACGAAAATATCTAAATTAGTGAACCTCTTCCCCCACCCTTCAGCCTCCATTATTTTAAAAACATTCAAAGCCTTTGAATACGTGTGTGTATGTTAAGTAACAATCTGACAATAATCGTTTTATTAGTCATCAACTTGGCCAAACTAGACTATAAATTTATATTTTAGTGACGCTATGTTATTTTAAACGATTAATATTATTGTTTTGGGTGACCTATTTTTTTTTCATCGATTTCCGGTAAATGTACACATGTAGATTCTAGAAAATAGACAAACAAAAATATTTTATTTTATTTTTTTTTTTAACTTTTATTACTGATACAGTCTATAAATAATTTTTACAATAAGCATGTTTTTTTAGGAATTACAATATAATATATTGTAATAATATTGTAATATAATATAATATATTGCCAATATATTATATTGGCTGGGTGACATGACGAAGTAGTAATCACCCAGCGGCAACACTTAATGACTACAGAGGGTTAGAGTTATTTCAGCTCACGGTTCCAATTACGCTTTAACATTCTAGGTGGATTTCCTGGGATGGACTTAGAGTAAAGACCAAGGATTAGTGGGTTAGAGTGGTTTGCAAGAAATTTTGGCTGCTCCTTGAACGGTATGAAATTTTAAGCCCGAATGTAAGGTGGAGCACATGTAATCATGATTGGAAAGTTCGGGATGGTTAGATACGGGTTTGGTCGATTGGAAAGTTTGTATTTTGTAGTTTTTAGATTTTGTTTTGCTACTCCGCACAGTTGGATGCCATATAACCAAATTGGCTTAAGGGGGGGTTTTGCATAGTAGTAGTTTTATATTTAGATTGATTTTTGATTGACTTCCTATAATTGGAAATAGTGTTCTTCGTCTGGTATTTAGTATGAGTATTTTCTGTTCAGCCCAGGTAGGTCTTTTGTCTAGTATTTGGCATTAGAGGAAGATAACATGTCCGAAATTAACGAAAAACGCGCGTGCTTTGCTTGAAACTTGGTAAAAATGATGCAACGGAAACGTACGTAAATGATTAAAACCGCTTTTGGGGATGGATTCATAAAGTGGTTCCGTGACTTTCGAGTGTTTTAAACGTTTCAAGGGCAGTAGATTAATGACGATCCACGTTCTGAAAGACCGTCGATGTCGTCCAGAAACGATGGTGTGGCGACAATTTGCGAAAAAATCCAAAATGACCGCCGATTAACTGTTCGCGAGTTAAAAAAAAGGAATCTCAATCGAGTCTTGTCGTGCAATTTTACAGGAAAATGTACAGATGAGATGGGTCGCGCTGCTAAATTCGTTCCGCGATTGTTCACCACGACAATGCCACCGGCACATTTAGCGCTGTCGATTCGTGAATTTTTGGCTGATAAAAAAAATTGCTGTGGTCCCCGCGGACTCTCCCGAATTCTCCCGATCAGGTCCCAAGACTAAATTCTGCGCTTAAAGGACAACGCGATTTCGAGATGTAAATGAAATTAAAGCGAACTCATAGCTTTGACTTTGGCACAGTTCCGAAGGGCTTTTGAAAAATGGCAAGATCGCCGGGATCACTGCGTATGGTCCGGAGAGATGTATTCCGAATGAGATAGATATCTTTAAATAATGTGTAACATCGTTTTTGTAATTCATAAAAATAAAATCCTGGTACTTTTTGAACAGACCTCGTATCTATCATAATAATAATACATTTTGGAAAGAAAAAAAAAGCCCCCAGTGGGGACCGGCCGCGCGACGGATGTCGGCCGACAATCAAAAACGGTTGTGTAGGGGAGGAGGAGACGTTTACGGAATCCGATCACGTTTTTAATATTTTCACCCGATCGCCGCGACATCGGGAAAAACGAGAATTTTTTTACTCTCGTATTATTTTTCGGACACATACATCATATATATATATATATATATATATATATATATACATCAACGCGGGAGTAAGTGACGACGACAACGACGAAGAAATAATGAAAAAGTAACTTTTACGTTAAATTTAATAACGTGTAATATCGAATATGCCCGTAGTATTATACCTAAATAAGATTGGAAAACTAACGAGCAAATGCTTACGACAACGGTCACGTAACTTGCGTAGACTTTAAGATAACTAATCGGAAACATTTTTTTTTTTTTTTTTGTATTTCTTTTTTTTTTTTTCGTATTATATTTTTCTTCTCTGACGCGATAAAGCGGTGTTATTATTTGCCCGTTTTCGACGGATAATACTCAGCTCCGCTTGCGCTCACATACACACACACGCGGTGTTTTTTTTTTTTTTTTTCATATTATCTCACAAACGTTTTTTTTTTTTTATATATAAATCGATCGAGAGAACCTTGTTTAAAAGTACCGAAAGCAATTCGTTTTTCGCGAGCCGTATGCTTGAAATCGCACTGTTTTCGCGTACCGAATACACCCGTAAATTAACGAAATTGTGGGCATCTCTGATTATTGTACTTGGATTTAGTATTTGTCGCATAATCTGTCCTGAAAGCGGTTTTTTTTTTATAGTTTTTTTTTTTTTTTTTTAAGAAAAACGTATGCGTTACATCAGTGGCGCCGAACACGTACTTAAGAAGGCATCGCAATGTAATTCCACCGTCTAAAATTAACGGCGGACACCGGGTATCTGGTGGGCGGTTAAATTAATATGGCTTATCATCAGCAATTATTAAATAGTATAGGAGACAGAATACCTTCTTGGGCACCTCCTGCATTAATCAAGGCAATAGCAGAAGTGCAAGTACGGCCGTAGCGAATTCGAAAATGTCGGTCGGTTAGGTTAGGATTTGATTAAAAGATATAGCGGAGGGGGCAGAAAATTGCGAAGCTCGGAGAGCAGCCGGAGGCCTTCGTGCCACACCCGGTCGGAATGCCTGGTCGAGATAGCCAGGAAAACACAAGAGGAGCAGTCAGTACTGTTTGCGTTCCAACGAGGTGGAAATCGCATCAACTGATCTGTGTGTGTACTCGATGAATAGAATGCTGTGTTTGTCCCGAAAAACCGAATTGGAAAGAGGGGAGTGTGTTTTTAGTGAATAAGAGTACAATCGGGTACAAAATCTTTAAAGAACAAGTCTTTCACGGATTTTTGTGTAAAACAAATTTAAAAAAAGACAGAAGACTTATTGGCCTATACGAGTTAGGTTTTACAAACATAACTATACGAGCAAATTTCCACATAGAAGCAAAATTAGTATGATAATCTTCTATAATATTCTAAAACAAAAACGCAGCACAAACGTACCGTTTTTTTTTTGTTTTTTTTTTTTTCTACTACACATATGGTCTACATAATTAATTTCAAATGTCGCATATACTTAAAGCATTGTATAAAACCAGTGACGCCACCGCGATAAAATATTATAAATTGCAATACAGCATATTTGAGTGGTTAAAAATTAGAATACGGCGGCGAAACGCCCCGAATTGTCAAAACGAATTTATTATCGCCGACATTGAATACGTTACGATGAAAAGATAACGATGTAGTAAGCCTCGCGCGTGCTGCCGGGTTATATTGACGAAAGGGTTTTGCTTATTCCGTGTAGCGTTTTGTGACATAAGCATTATACGTAATGTTGCTATTTTTTCCCCATTGTGGCTCCTCTAGTCGAGCACGTACAATTCTACCGACCGTGTAAATAAGAGGAACGTATCCTCAACCATGTCGCACCACGACAGAGAAGACGGTTCTAACACAACGCCCAGGACCTTTCGGACGGATGCCCGTCGTTGCGCATTAGAGGCCACATCGCCGAGTGGAGCGGCACTGCCGGATTGAAACCCCCAAAAAAAGTACGGTTCCACGGCGTACCGCCCCGCACAGCTATTCACCACGGGGCACGGATGTTCGCACACCGGAATCGGGCGAGCTCCGTCCCCCGGGTGCTCTCACTGCGGACGCTCTTCATACCCCGACGCGCTGCGGGCCGTTTGACGGGGGGGGGGGTGACAGGGAGCGCCTGATCCGGAGGGTCGGTCCGTTCGAACCGGGCGACTTGGTGTACGCTCGTACTGGGTAGCCCGTGGTCGACTCCGCCGAGGAAATTATCGCGGAGAAGGAGTCGGCAGAACGGCAGGAAGCTCCCCCGACCCTACAACCTGTGAGAGCAGCAAGTGGGCTTCGGCCTGGCTACCGCCCATCCCCACGGTAGGGCAAGAAGTGTTGTCTAATAATTTATGCGAGCCTTATGGGAAAACGGGATTTTTTTTTATCATAGTCTAATTGTATTTTTCATTTCACTAATAAATGACGGCGACCCGCCTCACAAAAAAAAAAAATGAAAAAAAAAAAAAAAAAGAGTTAACATCGCCGCGAGTCCCTGTGTCCATTCCCGGTGCATTGTCGAGCGTACGTCGCAGCAACTCATCTCTCGGGCGGGCTACTTAAAGTGCCGTCCACAAATTTACTGAATTGTCATTAAAGTTTTAATCGTACGACAACGAGTCGACGTCGATGTTGTGGTTTGTTAATGCGGTTTCCACAAGAACAGTGTGCGTTTTTTGCTAATTCCTATCGGTCGACCCGTTATGTTTCACCAACCCCTAGAGCCACACTACCGTAGCGTAATCCGCGGTTAGATGTTTAGGGTCCGTGCGTGGGGTGCGCAAGTAAAACGAGCTTTACCAACAACGATAACGATTCTATATAGTGTTCGCGTAAATGCACCGTATTTTCATTTATTTTTTATTATAATGTCCCGATCAACTTTTTACCGGCAGGCGAGCAGGAAAACTCACGGACAGACCCGGTCGTCACTCGCGATGCCGGGGCGCGGGAAACTTGAAATTTATCGCGGGCCCGCG
The DNA here is from genome assembly GCA_956483605.1 of Tuberolachnus salignus. Classification (NCBI taxonomy): domain Eukaryota; kingdom Metazoa; phylum Arthropoda; class Insecta; order Hemiptera; family Aphididae; genus Tuberolachnus; species Tuberolachnus salignus. The sequence goes on along the minus strand of OY101429.1, from coordinate 2,014,475 downwards.
TATAAAATACGAGTGTAACGGAATTAACGGAATTCGCAATGGCGACGGGACGAACGGTTATTGCGAATTTTATACTTTTGATATTGTTTTCAATTTGGCCGGCTTTCGTGCGGGGGCGCACAGCTCCGGAATACTTAAAACGATGGTCTCCCCCCGGCGTGAAGTTTTGAAGGGTTCTATCCAAAAATTCGTCTCCCCCGGGGGCGCGCACGCCCGGCAAACGAAACTTTCTATTATTTCGTTTTCCACTCGCCCGTTACACCCCCGGAGAGAGAGAAAAAAAATAATACAAATAAAATTAAATTAAACGCGTAGATCTCATATGAGGGCACTAGTTTCAAAGTGTACAATCTCCGTGTTGCATAAATATTGAGATAGACATCGTTGCATATTCAATCGTCAGCGCTGAATTCGAATAACTCACTATATTTGAGCAAAAGGGTCTATCTCCGGTGTATTTTAAGATTGAATATTGCATTAAGTTTCAATCTCCTTCGACAAGTTTGTTTCAAAACGTGTACAGTCTCACTGTTGTCGAACGAAATGCTGAATCTCCGGTGTATTTTTAAAAATAACATTTAGTTTCGAAACGTACAATCTCTAATCAAATAATACTTTTCATGAGTTTTACTATAAAAACAGATTTATATGAATTCATCACGTTTTGAATTCGTCAACTTTTACTGATATTCATACTATTAAGCTTACGTGTGATAGCACCTTACAGAACAAAAACACAAAACTAATTTCAATGAGTTGAAACTGGCCCGCCAAACAAAAAGTAATTTCAAAAATTGAAGTTGTATTCCTAGTAACTAACTTATTAATCTTAAGTATTTTTGATTTTTAACGATTTTTATTATTAAATTAAATGTTTTTGTAAACTTCTAAACTAAATAAAAAAAGAACAAAGACTTCTCAATGTTTAGCTTCACAATACCTATTTATTATTTACTAAAGTTATTTTCAAAACGAGCAATCTCCTACTGTTAGTTTTATACTGTACAATCTCCAAACAAAACGTTGTCAGAACTAAGACAAAATCTTGTCTTTTTAAGCAAAAATACTGGCAAGTCATCTCTGCGTAACTATATGAAAAGGTTAAAAAAATCCGAATGGAGAAAAAACATTTTTTTTTGATTAAGTTATTCGTTTTTTTGGTTTTTTGAAAATTTAGCGAACGTGGAGATTGTACACTTTGAAACTAGTGCCCTCGTATATACCGCTAATATGTCTATACACACTCCACTAATCAAACGGAATAATTGTGTGCGGGGGAGCGCAAGCAAACAGAAACACATTGAAAAAAAAAAAAATCTCTGAATGGTCTAAATGAAAAAAAAAAAAAAAAAAAAAAAAAATGCAATACACTAATCACTATTTATATTCGTATATAAGCCATTTACATATTGGACGTATTGTGTAACCGTAATCAATACTACGGTTGCATTATTATTTGTTTATCGTTTAAAATCGTTTTTTTTTTTTTTATTATCGATTACACATTAATCATGTATTATGTATTTAACAACTACAAATTTCAATCATTAATCATTTACAATCCGATTAACAGCTTGCCCAACACCGGTTACTTAAACCAACAAAAAATCAAAAAAAAAAAATCATTACGGTTTGAATTCCTGATTTTAGTGGCGTAATTGTGCGGGGGTGGGATCAAATGAGTGCAATTTCCCTCCTGACATATTTGTAAAGGGAGGGCAAAGGTATCATATTGCCCCCCCTCCCTAGATATGATAACAGTACAAATCTCTGAATCTTCTAAAATAAAGAAAAAACGCAATATATTCATTACATTTTATATTCATAGGATAGAAATATTTTTTTCATAAAAATGTATATATATATATATATGTATATAAATATATTTTACGTTTCTCCTGTTTTATAATATGTTAAACGTATTGTCAACGTTCCCGCATTGTTAGAACAAGACAACTAACAATGAAATAACTATGTATTCTTTCGTTTATTTTTTATGTTATTTAATTAGTCTTTGATTATTTTCTATACAAAGAACAAAAATATATTTACACCACCCCTCGTGGTATGGATTTTAGTGAGTAAATTATTTTATCTTACCCCCCCATCGCGCTGTTTACCCAGTTACTACGTCACTGTCACTAATAATATAACTAAATAAAGGGTTTTTTTTTTCTTCAGATTTTCTGTCTCTAGAGCAGAGTGTTTCCCAAAGGGTGAATGTTTTATTTTAACAAATGTTATTATGCAAATAAAAAAAAATAGTTTACACATTAAATTAAATAACTAAATTTTAAATTCTAAATCTGAATAAGTACAATTTTAGTGTGAAACGTGTACTTGATTGTTGGTTGCATAATAGTTCAATTCGAGGGTGAATTGACGATAAACATACTCGCATTTCTTGTTCAACTAATAGAAGTTTTTTAAATTTTAATATTAGTTGGTTACGGAAGAACCAAGTTCGCAAAGATATATTGTAGGAAATGGTAACAACGTATTTATTGCTTTTTCTGCAATTGTCGGATATACTCGGTATTAAATTCAATTGTCCAAAAATATGGACGAGTATGGTAAGTTTATTACATTTTTAATTTCAACGAACGATCGTATCCAAAAGTTCCGAAAGTTGTTCTTGTTCAATTCATTTTAAATGCGATATAGCATCCGACGTTACTGCAAAAGGATTGCACATAATATGGAATCGTATTCGTCAACAGACAACGATGGGTAAATATTTCTTCATTTTTGCTTTTTTTTTTTTTGCTTTTGAAATTACAAGGTGGTTAACAATCAGAGCAGACGTTACTTTTCCGTGTGGATCAATATCTGCTTGTTTTCTTTTCAATATTTCATCAAAGTGTGCCGCGATAGAGACTAATTATAATGTGCTGCGATGGAAAAAAAGTTTTGGGAACCACTGCCCTAGAGGGTTTATCGTAAATGTCCAACGGGGTACGCCATAGAAGCGAATAATGACGGCGGATGGGGGGGGGGAAAGAGAAAAGCTTCGGTAAACAAATTCAGCACAACACTAAATTGCATAAAAAAAAAAAAAAAACATTTAAAAAATACCTACTCGTGATAAGGTGGTACCCAAAGATTAAAAATCGATTTCGTAATACGATATAATAAGATATAAAATGATGAAATGGATCGCATTAATAACACAAATATTATAAACGTAAGCCGTTCAAGTCAAAGCACACGACCGCCGGCGGACCAGGACGTTCCTGGTCTTACACGAGTATATATTATACTTTATCTGAAATTATTATTACTTTTTTTTTTTTATCATTATTTACGCGTATACAATATTATGTTTTTGTAATTTTTTATTTTTTTTTTGTCGTAATCGTACCCAATAGCGCGTTAATGGCGGTTTTCGCCGCCCCGGCAGGGGGGAGCAGTTTTTTTTTTTTGTGCCCCTCTACACCGATAACTCCGGAGAAAATCCACCAGATCGGGTATTAAAAATGTATTTAGACGATTTTTGGGGATTATTATTGTTTTATTGATTAACTATACGCACTATACAACAATATACGCAACAATATTGCTACTTAAGCAATTTTGTAATTGCTTCTTTGTAGCTATTAAATACCGATTCCGCTTCAATGTTTAGGACGGCATATGTTGATGGTTGTTTAATGTTTCTTCGGTAATTGTGGATTTCAAATATTATGTCTTTATTAATTTCAACGCAGAGAAACGACTCGTCTTTATCTACTATTATAACTATTGTTTTAACTATTTCATTCCCAATAATAGTTGTATAAAGTTGTTTCACTGGGTAACTTATTTAATACGTTAAGTCGACATTTTGTTGGCTATGTTCTAATGCTTCCCCCCCCCAAAAAAAAAACCCCAGGGAAATTGCCCCTGATTGCCCGTATCAAACACGACACTGATCTGATCAATTAATTTTAAACAATTTCGCTTCAACAGCGTACCTACTTGCTTATATTGGTGACGTTAACTGGTTAAGTTTACGAGGTTTTTCCATTTTTTTGTTCTCCTCTGGCTATTTCGTAAAACGGATTATCAGTTGTATTCAAACGGAATATGGAATATTATTTATATTCATTTCGATTTCGAGACGGGTAAAAATTTAAAAATCAAAAAAAAAAAATGTCTACCCTATATAGACCAAGCTAAAGGTCGGGTAAAAATTGACAATTTGGCATTATGACGGTGCAAGTTGAAGTGTATAAATTAAATACCAATGTTAAATAACGATCACCGGATAAGAAAGCGATACGAAAATCTATATGAAATGGTAAAAAAAATTATCAACTACTTAGATAACGTCAGTGAAACCCGAAATGATGTGGGAAAACATTTTTGAATTTGGCGCTAAATTGTGTTATCACGTTTTACTCACTGTTTTTTCAGATGATAAGAGATAACAAATTCTCATGTGTGTTATCGTTCTCCGAGTTTAAAGTTTCATTATGATTTGGTAGTATTATGCACGGACATTAGTCGTGAAAAATTGTTATATAATAGCCATTAGTATAATTACCATTGAAATTGCATTTATTTTACAAGTGTGTGTACCATAAAGTTAAATTAAATATTTACTGTCTAGTATTCGTCTACCATCTTCACGGATAAGAACGGTTTGCGTATCGATATAATGGAAGAAAAAGGCAATCCTAAAAGCATAAAACTTCCAGACACTTTGGAAGTTTTCCGGAATTTGAAAAATGCCAAACAGTTTGCAATTGACATTGGTACGGTGTATATAAGTATTATTTTAATTAATTTTCAATATTCAACTAACGTTAACATTGTGCATCTGTAGCAAAAAAAAAAAAAATAATAATAAAAATAAACTAAAAATAGAGAGTTTGTCAAAGTGCCTTCACTGGAAGGTTTCTTTACTCCGTCATTCATGACATAAAATCCTTCATTACTTGCACTCATTGTTCAAGATTTACCAGATTGTAGAAATAAATTTTTAAGGTTTAAAAAAAAAAAAAAAAAAAAGAGTCTCTAGATAAATCTATTAAAGTAGGTGCCTATATGATTTTATCTCTGGTTTTTAAACTAGGCAATCGTTATGTGCTAAATGTATTATATTTTCTATAAGTAATTTATCATTCTGACAACCGATAGTTTATTTAATACTCAATACAATATTTCAAATATTAATTATAGTCAAATACGTATCAAATGTATTCATAAAATAAGTAGATACCTATATTTTAGAATTGTAACATAAAAGCTATGCACTTATGTAACAAATATTCGAGCACAGAGATTTTAATTTTCAAATGATCAAATTGTAGTTTTTGTAATCGAAAAAATATAAATCACCAATTCATAATTAAGCTATAGAGATATATACATTTTGTCGTTTTAATTTTTTTTTGGGACTTCTTAAAATATGAATTGGTTTGTATATTTGTGAAGGTTGTAGGTAATTGTTGTGTATACTAACAATAATTAACGTTTATAAATTGTATGTATTTTTATGCACATAGATAAATACATTTAGGCATTTCAAACTTAATAACCCTATTAATTCTTATATTGTTATTGTAGGTGGTTCACTGACAAAGATAGCATACTATTCAACAGTATCGTTTAGACGGGTTTACTACATAGCCGATAATGTAGACAAAAGCGATGGCGATGACAATGAAAATGTATGATTTATTAGGTGTAAATAATAATTATGTCGAGTAATTTGTTAATCAAATAAAATATTTACCCGACTATTTTCTAGAAACAAGACAAGTTTGTTTATACGTATTCCGAACAAGCAAGGTTGCATTTTGTGAAGTTTGAAACCAAGTATATTGAAAACTGTTTGGATTTCATTGCTGAAAATTTAGTTAGCGACGAAAGGAAAGGAAAGAGTATCAAAGCTACAGGGGGCGGTGCGTACAAGTATAGCAAACTTATCCAAGATAAATTGGGATTAAAGTGAGTTGTGTAGTGCTTGTATAATCGATATGTTTATTTATTTATACTAATGTTTTTAGAGTAGATAAAGAAGATGAATTAACTTGTCTCATTACGGGTTGTAATTTCTTATTGAAAAATATAAGCGACGAAGCTTTTGTATACAATCGCAACGGCAGTCCAGAATATGAATTTCAAACAGCAGACCCACATGTATTTCCATATATGTTGGTAAACATTGGCTCGGGTGTAAGTATTTTGAAAGTAGAATCAGACAGTAGTTACGAGCGCATTGGTGGTACAGCTACAGGAGGTGGTACGTTCTGGGGCCTCGGAACGCTTTTGACTAAAGCTAAATCATTTGAAGAATTACTTGATTTAGCCGAAAAGGGAGATCACAGAAAGGCTGATATGCTAGTAAAAGATATTTACGGCGGAGATTATAAGAATCTTGGCATGCATTCAGATTTAATTGCATCTTCTTTTGGAAAAATATGTCCTCGTCAAAATGCAGGTAAAATGTAAATATGAATTATTATGTTTTTATTTCTAATTAAACACTCGGTGTGTTTGTCTTTTCAGAAACTGATTACAACGAAGCAGACTTGGCAAGAAGTTTACTTTTTGCAATCAGCAATGACATCGGTCAAATCGCCTGTTTGTATGCAATGATGCATAAATTAAAAAAGGTACTACATGTTAGACTTGGTTTAAATCACATTTAATAATTAATTATTTATTTGATAGCATCTCCATTAAAAAGCTATTGCAGTGGCCACTAAGCTATTCTAAGATCATTTTTAGTCTAATTTTAACATAGCATATCATCTCAAAAACTGAACTTATTATCCACATATATTTATAATATATTATTATTAATTGTTAACCTAATAAAACGTATCATATTACACTGTAAATTATTATTGGATATTCCTTTGAAATATCCAATAATATTATATCGAATTTATCTAAATATTTTTTTGTCTTAATTTGACTTAATTTCTATATTTTTGTTATAGAATATTAATTAATAATTATTATACCTACTGTATTCTAGTTGTACTCTTACCCTCCTAGGTGTAATAAATTAAAAAAAAAAAAAATTACTTTTTTAATGTTTATCAGGTGTATTTTGGTGGTTACTTTTTGAGAAATCGTTCACTCAGTATGCACACAATATCATTTTCTATAAAATATTGGTCTCGAGGTACTGTACAAAGTTTATTTCTAAGACACGAAGGATATTTAGGAGCAATTGGAGCATTTTTAAAAGGCACTGAGGAATGCGGTAATACTGTGTTGTAAATTTATGTTTTATAGATAGTTTGTCTTTGTCGTTTAAATAGTATACTATTTTCGATATTTTCAGACGGTGACAAGTTTTCGTGGTTAGAGAATTATGCTGGTAGTGGAAGTAATCGTACTCAATTAATATTTGGTAAACGAGTTGATCAACTTGAACTTGATCGTTGGGAATCGCCGTTAACATTTTGCCCATTACTTAAGGACCCATCTACTTACATTCCCGATACGGTTGACTTGAACTCCGACAAAGAAGCTAGGTAAGTGTAATTTATTTTAACTGCATTTATAAAAGTAAATAATTTTTAATATACATAAACTTTTGGTAATAAAAATCTTTAATAATATAATAATGTAAATTTTGAGGCATAACCATTTTATTGTATTTTCATTGAACGTTATGATTTTTAGGGAATATTGGTTAAATTGTTTTGAAGAAAGCATTCAAAATTACGTAAACTATGCTATAGCAAGTCAACCAAACAATGATACAGCAGAAAAACGAGCTTCTCTGTTTAAAGAAAAATTTATTTCTCGAGTTGAATTGCTTAAAGTAAAACCATTGTCAGTTTTAATTTAAGTTTTATTACTTTTCTATTTCTAACTAAATTTATTTATGAATTTATTTTACACTATTTAGTGCCTATGGTAATTTGACTGTTAGAGGTCTTCTTGACACCATTAACCAATGCCTAAAAGAATTTGATTTTCCTGATCCCTATTTAATTGTAAGATTTTCAAAATATATGTCTATTTAAAAAAATATATATATATATATATGTATAGTTTACAAATTATATTTCAGCAAAAACGATCAGAAAATGAGTATGCATTGACATGTCTTCAAAAACGGTTAGAAGAATTGGATTGTTTAGATTTCGAGGAAAGGCAAAGAGAACTAGTCATGGGCGTATTGGCTGGCAATACATTCGACTGGGGCGCCAAAGAAACCGTAGTCCTAATGAAATCTGGTAAATTTGATTTCAAACAAGCGAGGGATCAAATCCCTGGTAAGTATTGACAATCAAAAGCCGGTGTAATTGATTACGTTCATATGATAAATATTATTTTCGGTGTTACTTATATAGCCCGACCTTGGTTGATTGACTGTCTGGACAATTGGGTGCTGAAAATATGCAACGGACTGTACAAAAAAATTGCAATCTTCATCGATAACAGCGGTTTTGATATAGTTCTGGGTATATTACCATTGGCCAGAGAAATGCTTCGGCAAGGATCGAGTTTAATATTGTGTGCTAACTCTGCACCAGCGCTCAACGATGTTACACATTCCGAACTTGTCGTGCTGTTACGTCAGGCCGCAACTATTTGTCCTATTATTGCTAAAGGGTTGGACGAAGGCACATTGAAATCAATGGAGACTGCACAAGGTGGACCTTGTCTAGATCTTAGGTGAGAATTCCGTTGCGACTGAATAATATTAAATACAATTTTTTACTGTTATGCGACAAAGAAATTACGTATGTAGCCAACCGCCAAACACGTATTCATTTTCTTTATTCCCCCGAGAATTACACATTCTAACCATTGTAAAAATGAACATAAATATTGCCTTTAATTTTACCATCAGAATAACAATTTTTTGATATAATTGATACAATATTAAAGTGAGAACAAAACATTATTTTATTTTGGTTTAGATTGAATTTGAATTTAAAAATAAATTGATTAATAAAATAAATAATTTTACGATTTTTGCTATTATTAGAGTAATAGCTAAACTTAAATCAATAAACTTCAATAATCAAATCAAATCTAATTAAATCAATAATCTTTAATTTTTTTAGATATAAGTAGTGTGCCGTCATATTAGTTACATAGTTAAGTAAACTGATTGTCTGCGAACATAGCCATTAGTGCCAGTACTAACTTAAATTTACAATACCTTTCTATATACATATAGATGGAATTATTGGTACATCAAAAAAGTGCTTGCGTATTAATATATAGATTAAGGGCCATTCTCACCAAGGTAAATGAAGTTGTTTACCTGTTCTTTTAACTGATTATTGCTGATAGCCGACCATAATTGGTCGGTTATCAGCAATAAATTCCACTGTTTAAAGTTCAACAATTACATTAACAAGAACGTGTTAATGAGAATGTGTAGTATTTTTTTTTTTTTTTATAAATCATTTTGTCTTATCTGGTTCAATACATTTTATAATCTTTAATGTACAGTAAAACCACAGGTATATTGTAAATTATCAAATGGTTAACACTTACCACTAATTGCTGATCAATCGAGACTTGGATAGTTCAAGATGTTATGATCGGCTAGATTGTTTAATTAAAATCAAAAAACATTTGGCCACTGATACAATTTGATGGTATTCTATTTGTTTAATTACTAAATAGATTGTGATGTATTTGTTTCAGTCGGTTGGGACGAGAACTGGCTAACGAGCTGCTCACTGTCGATCTGATCATATTGGAAGGAATGGGTCGAGCCGTTCACACCAATATAGATGCAGAATTTGTGTGTGATTGTTTTAAGTTGGCCATAATCAAAAATCGTTGGCTGGCCAAACGATTGGGCGGAGACATGTTCTCTGTAGTTTGTAAATTCGAGAGCAATGTTAGTAACGTCGATTGAACAATCAAATTTCCAAAGATAAAAATATATTTTTTTATTATTATGTTTACAAGTATATAAATATCATAATAGTTATTATTAATAATCGAATAATCATAAGTGCTGGATGGGTGGCCAAAAGTTATTTCTTTAAACATTTTTATTTTTATACCAATCATGTACAATATCGTTAAATAATTGTGTAAATCATACGTCGGTGTTGAGCTCTACAGGAACTGCACAATGAGACATAAGCGCAGACTTTGCCGCTCTCAATCCAATTGCGACACATTCGTCTTGTGATTTTCCCCGCAGGACTCCGGATATGTAACCTGCACACAGACTGCAACACAAAGCTCTCTGTTAATAATTAAATCAAAATTATTGTTATTTCACTGTCAATGTGTGATAATATATTATGTACTTTTGTTTTCGTGTTTATTGTTGTTTTTATAATTGTTTTAAATATTTTATGGTTTTTATGTTTTTAGACAGGATATTGTTAAATTATTGTTACATTAATCTTTCATTTGATAAATCAAAATTTTTTTAATAAATATGGATAATTATGCATAAAAAAAAAAAAAAAACCCAGATGTAATTTAGAATGTTTAATATTAGTTTTTAGATTTAGAACACATTCAACAAATATTATTGTACTCCCGGCACTGACTGTTTACTGGTCATAGATTTAAAAAAAAAAAATTGGCATTATTTATGTTTTTATTAAATAAAATGCACACATTCAAAAAAAAAAAAAAAAAAAAAAAGCATAATATTGAGCACTGGCTGGCGGCAGTGAAGAGAAATCTCACACGAACATTTGTCAAATGAATAGTCATCGAGTAAATATAATAATACGACGTTTGTATATTTGTTGATATTAAGAACAATGTGTGATATTGTAGATTTGTGCGAAACCAGAGTGTAGATACGGAGAATAACATATAAAAGTACTGCAATTAAGTTACTGTTATGAAATATTTTCATTTTTTACTACTTGAACAATACCAGCGTGCAAACGGTTTTCAACATCTATCGGTATATCGGTAGTAGTGTACAATTATTTATATCGAGCGGAATCACCGGACTACGGGTACGACGTCAGAATATTTAAGTTCACGTGAAACCGAAATGTTTAGATAAAATTGGGGGGGAAAAAAAAAAAAAAATGTAACGTTCACATCTCTAGCCCGCGGGCTCCGGCAATCGAATACCACACCGCGGGCGAATCTCCGCCGGTACTCGTAAAATTGCATTGTAGACGTTTGTATTACCTACACTACAGTCGAATATAATGTGCGAATATTTCACTACTATACGGGTGATGTTTTAGAATTCGAAATGGAATTTATTTTTTCTATTGTCCCGATTGAATAGAAAGTGACTGCCGGTATAATATTGGAATGATTTAAATATGGCCAACACGGACGGGTCGTTCGAGTTTATAGATTCAGAGCAGAACGACGGATTCATCAAACGGATCTATTGGATTCACTGTATTACTTGATATTTGCTTCTTTTTTTTTCCTTTTTCGTTTCTTCTGTTTGAACAAGTCCGGACCGGAAACGGAACGCTTCCAATCCGAGATTTATAGGACAATTGTCGTGAGATTATTATATTATTTTTGCATAGAATTTACAAAAATTACATTATTTACAAAACGCCTACCATCAATTTACGTGTTTCAACTGCCTTACATATATTAAGAGATTATTGATGCTCTGGAAACAATTAAAATAGATAAAATGATCTCCCCGGATGTTAAAAATGAAACCCACGGGTTTAATGTAAAAAAAAAATAATTTCCTTACTCAAGTACGGAGTAAAAACTTTATCGAGTATGAATGAAACAACAAAAATGTACAAAAAAAAAACGCTCACTATTGACGTATGTTTAAAATTATTCGATTTTCTTGCTGGTTTTCTATGTGAGATTAGAGATTTATTTGATAATTATCAAACTGTCTCTATAGGTCAATTTCCAGATTCTGACTATAGAGATTCACATCGACGAATTAAGAAGAGTGATATCCGTTCAATATTCCCCGACGAGAGCATATCGTTTACTGGTAGATAAATATCCAAAATAGAAATTTACTTCCCGATTATAGATGAATGTTGAAAATATTTACTAAATCGTACAAATCGATAAAAAAAATAAAAAACGTTTTGGATTCGTATTTAATTTCAAAATTGCATACACACAAGAGATACAAGTCCGTTGTAAAACATTTGCGGAATATGATAGTGTATATATCAATGAAAATCTATTCATTTTAGAATGTATACGTTAAAAAAAAGTAACTATGGAGTGGTGAAATTTCCGAATTCACTATTTCCAGTATATAAAAATGTTTAAAACCAGTAAAATTAGATCATTTCCAAACATAATAATATCATTCAGGATTTTTGTATCGGTCATGATAACCAACTACAGTGGATTATTTATTAATTTAAATTCAATTAAAGAAGAGCTTAAGGCATACCATGAGCCAGAAACGGTTAAACTCCTTATATTTAACGTGTACCGAACACGAACTATTATTAGGTTTAAATTATCAAACCGGTAGAGAAGACTTGGAAGAAACCATAAGACAGTATTAAATAATTAAAAACGACAAATTTATATAAACACACACACTATATTGTTTTTTTTTTTTTTTTTTATAAATAATTATTATTTTTTTTAAACCGCCCGAAAGGTTTTATTGTAACGATCAAAATATCAAAGGTGTACCTCCTAACTATGGTGCCTTGAAATTTCCGAATTCACTATTTCCAGTATATAAAAATGTTTAAAACCAGTAAAATTAAATCATTTCCAAACATAATAATATCATTCAGGATTTTTGTATCGACCATGATACCTACCAACTGCAGTGGATTATCTGCTAATTTAAATTCAATTAAAGAAGAGCTAATCAAAATATCTTAAACAGTGTCTCTACGACCACGTTTGAAGTCAGTATACCAACGTTTTATTTTTGTTCTGATGGAGCGGAGTCCCAATAACACTTTTCAAGCCATTTCTTCACGCGATAACGTTTCAAATTGTAAATTGACGTATTCCCCGCGAATAAGTGGATATTTTAAACAAAACCCGAAGTCGCTTTTTATCTTATCTCAGTTTAATATTACACGTGGTCAAATCCAGTCAGTTTTTTTCGTTCGCCGTTTTCGACATGTCCGAAATTAACGAGCAACGCGTGTGCATCAAGGTTTCCGTGAAATTTGGTAAAAATGATGCGACGGAAACGTCTAAAACCGCTTTTGGCGACGATTCATTAAGTGGTTCCGTGACTTTCGAGTGTTTTAAACGTTCCAAGCACATTTAGCGGTCAAATGAAGACGACCCACACGTTCTGGAAGACCGTCGATGTCGTCCAGAAACGATGGTGTGGCGACAATTTGCGAAAAAATCCAAAATGGCCGCCGATTAACCGTTCGTGAGTTAACAAAGCAAATCTCAATCGAGTCTCGTCGTGCAATTTTACAGGAAATTGTACAGATTAGAAGGGTCGCACTGCCAGTGATTCGTTCCGAGATTGTTCACCACGACAATTTGGCGCTGTCGATTCGTGAATTTTCGGCTGATAAAAAAATTGCTGTGGTCTCGCGGACTATCCCTATTCTCCTGATCTCAAGCCCCGTGCGATTTTTTTTCTATTCCCAAGACAAAAATCTACGCTTAAAGGACGACGATTTTAAGATGTAGAAGAAATTAAAGCGAACAGAACTCATAGCTTTGACTTTGGCACAGTTCCAATGGACTTTTGAAAAATGTCAAGATCGCCGGGATCACTGCGTATGGTCCGGACGAGAGTATTCCGAAGGAGATATTTTTAAATAATAAGTAACATCATTTTTGTAATTATTAAATATAATATCCCGGTGCCTTTTGAACAGACCTCGTAGTTACTGTCGGCTGAACGCGTTTATTATGTTATTTTTTTTTTTTTTTCGTTTTACCGATACCAGACGGACCGTATAACGAAATATTTCATTGTATTCATTATCGTCGATTTGACTGCTGTCATTCCGTTTACGACTATTACGACTATACACGTATATATATATGACTTTTTTTTTTTTTATTATTTTTTATGACCGTGGCATGTTATACAATGATACGCCAACTAGAAAATAATTAACGATGGCCTTTAAAACATCGGGGCGCAAGCACAGTGATTAATATTTAGCCGACAATTTCAACGTGTACATAAATACGTTTTTTTTTTTTATCTTTGACTATTTTTTTTTATTGCATATTATTACAATGTTTCGTATATTGTTCTATCCGTGTGCCGTTATGACATTAAACCGGGCGCAGCCGGCGTAAACTGGATAAAAAAAAAAACTGTGGACGCAAAAACAATTTATTCGCCAAAGCACATATTTGTATTTTACGAATACGAAACAATTAAAGGCGCAATCGTTTTACTAAGCAAAACATAACAATCAAACGAACGAACAACGCCGTTGTTTCAATGTTAGTTATTTTATTTTATTTTTTTTTTTGTAATCCACGATAATGCGAAAACGTTGGCAATACGTCGAAAAAAAAATTTTTTTTTATCTTATGAATACGATGTAAAGGTAATGTATTGTGTTCTTTCTTTATTTTAGACAATTCAAGAGATTTGTTCCGTTATCAAAGAACGATACCTTTGGCCACACTACACAAATTTCAGGGGCGCCAGTGTACCCCCTCGCTCCCCCATAATTACGTCGCTAAAACCGCGGATTTACACCGTAGTGATTTTTTTTCTTTCTCCCGGCTGTCGTTCTTCCTATCCTAGCTTTTTTTGTTGGTTTAAGTAACCGGTGTTGGGCAAATTGTAATCGGATTGGAAAATGTTACGGAATTGTACGCACGCACGTTGTTCTTCTATTGCTTGCGTTACGAAAATCGCCGCACGACTGAAACATGTTTTCGTAAAAAATGCCGTAAAATCAAAATAAATATTTTTATCGATATTCTAACCGACGCCCGAATGCTCGTTAAAAGTTACTCTATCGAATGTTATTACCGGGGTTTCGTTATCACAATTGGTATAAATATAATTAACACGGTCCGGGTATTTTTTGATCACACCCCGTACAGTGCCGCTGTAAGCACCGACAAAATAAAAAATCAAAAAAAATCGCCGCCTTGTTAAATAAATAAATAATTTTAGTTCATATGTTTCATTAGAACATTCGTCCGTTTTCGGAATCCATCAAATTAAGTCTAACAATACGAAACACTGAACAGAACGCTAAGCAAAGCAAAAGTTTAACTGCCCACCTGCCTAGATGAAATCGCGAAATTGCTTACGGTAAAACTAAAACCCATAAGTGTTTTTTTTTTTTTTGTGTTGTATGGACTTGCTATTATCCGGTTATCTTTATATAATTTTTTATTACGATTACGCGGCTCCAGTGGGACGATGCCCCGTAATTGTATGTCGGTAATTTTGTTTGTTTCGTATAATGTCTTCATATGCAACGCTATCGTAAAATACAATTCCCCGGACGGGACACGACGAATCACTTAAGACGAATGTATATCGAGTAGTAATTACCGCAGTGTTATAACATTTCGATGGTATCCGAACACGCCGCAAGATTTCCGTTAAGATACGACAGCTGTCCCAAAATTAACGCACAATTTGCTCTTAATCAATTTCAATTAAGTATTAATTTAAAACAAAATACAATATTAAAGACCTTCGGTATAATCTCCCGATACCCGATACTATCGTTTCTGGAGCGCTGGAATGCCGCATAGGACGCCGTCTTTGTTGAGCTCCGGGATCCTTCGGCTCGCTTCTTCATTTAGTATGTTTAAGCCGGCAAAACGGATTCTCCTCTAGGCGGTCCCTTCAGTTCTGGAATGAAATCAAAGTACGGCGAATACGGCGGGCGTTCGAGGCGTTCCCGTCCGTATTTTTTTTTTTTTTGCGGACACACCGCGATGCCAACATTCCCGGTCGCTTTTTTTACGGATTTCTGGTCGCAGTTTTTCGGCAACGAACGTTTCGTAGTGTTCCTCCGTACCGGTACTGCCGTTATTCGTCGGTCTCCGTGGAGTGGAGCTGCGAGAATTCGCCGCGTTAGCGGTGTCTTCAGTAACCGTAGAAGGTCGGCCAGAGCCGAGAGGGTTGTTATCAATACTCGTACGACCGTCACGGAATCGCCGATACCGTCTTTGCACCGTATCCTGTGCACCTCCACAGGATCCGCTCCATATACTTAATTTAACGCGGGCATCAACTCCAGGCACCGTTTTACCACGGTTCGTTTCGATTTTAATGTTGCTCGAAAACAGTTTAATTTTTAATTTAATAAAACAACGAAAACGTATTGTTTTCACTTTTAGAATGTGCTTTCGCACATCGTTTTACTTTACTAAAACCCATAAAACTGGAAACCGACGTGTCCGTTAGACTCAAAGCTACAAACCGATACTAAATTCAGCTGATAATATCGTATTGCAAGACAGCTAGTGCGCGGTGTGTATTACTTTTGGGACAATTCTCGTATATCGAATATAATTGTATTATCGTATCTTTCGCGTTGGGGGTTTTTTTTTTGGTGGTGGTTGGGGGGGGGGAGAGATGATCGAGAACAATTTTTTTAAAAAAAAAGCAAAAATATATATATATATATATTACCCGACATAAAAATGTTATAGTTACAATTTATATTTGCTCGGAAACCCTGTCCACGAAATTTGTTCCTCCGTTCGCCCCCGGTACGGAAATAATAGAATAATAATAAAAAAAAAAAAAACAAAACAAATTTAAAAAACACACGCTCGCGCCGCAATATATTTTCAAAAACCCGGACACGTATTTCCGCAGATCCGCTATTATTACCCGTGTAAAACGTTCCGGATATAAGTAAAAAAAAATCGCTTTAAAACCACACCGTACCGATACGTATATTGTATCCGTACGTGTGTTTATAATGTCGTCATCGATTTTTTCTAGTGTCTTCTATTATTTTTTTTTTCCGTTGTAAAAATATGTAAGTAACAAAACAAACGAGTGAAACGCACGTGGTCGTTTCGTGAGCGGAGAGGCAGCAGCTGCGGTACGACTGCCACGCGTTCCCCGCTATTTATTTATTTACATTTATAATATTATTGAAATATATTGAGTATGAAATTTGAATAATATGAAAATTACGCGTGTAATGCTCGTGTGTCTTTAATGTCGAACAATTTTTTAATCGGGCGTACTCGGCGTGTACACGTGAAAAAATACACCGGCGAAACAGAGAAACAAAAAACCAATTTTTTTTTTTCTTTTATTAATACATACACAATCTGTACCTCAAAGGTACAATAAGAGTATTAGCTAAAATAATAATATAATACATGAATAAACATGATAGAAGAAGCCACCCAGCGATGACACTTTTAAGTGAGGTTAAGTATAGTTTTTTTTAAAAATATATATATAATTTTTTTATTTAGTTAACATATCTCTGCACCAGTTGCGTTTTAAGCGCCTTGGAGGATTACCCTGAATAACTTTTGATGAAAGAGCTTGAATTAGAGGATTGGCATGTGTTGTAAGTCGACTATGGAATCTATTATAATAAGTTTTCTTCTTTTACAGTTTTGATTTTTAGGTCTGATTGAAGAGTATGGTTTGAGACATAAGGGGGGGGGAGTTCGTTAATTTTCTTAAAGCAATATTTTGAAAAGTTTGAATACGATTTAGATTTGATTTTTTAGCATTTCCCCAAAAAACCAATTTGCGATTTGAAACGATTTCAACTCCGTCGCGAATATTCTATTGTTCCGATACGCCCCCGGTGTTACCGCACCGCAAATATTCCCGACCAGTGTCCAAACGGGCAGACACGAAAACGATTTTTTCCAACGGTACGTTTGTTGTTATCTACCCAACCGGCCGCCCTTTTCGGTTGGACGTTCATAGGTTTTCCGAATGGCCCGTTCGGTCGTCGAACCAAACTGCGTATATGCGTACGTTGATTTCTTCTAGATACTTTTTACAAGAACGGGCTGAGACCGGAGCCTGGACCCGAAGACCGATCCCGGAGGCGGCGCCTTGGGTGTCTAGAAAGTCTGGCAACATCGACTATCACCTCGCCCAATTCCTATCGGGTCACGGCTGCTTCGGCCAGCACACCTGGCATAGCATTTGGGAGGCCGGGCGCCCCGGAGTGCCACGACTGCCTGGCCCCCGTGGACGACGCGGACCGCGCCTTCTTCTTCTAATGCGACCGCCGGCGGAGGCGGAGAAAGCAGCTGGAGACGGCAGTGGGCAGAGCGTTCACCCCGGCAACGGCAGTGGGGAGAACGATGGAAGTTAGCACCGCTTGGGAGAAAACAAGCGACTTCATCAAGGAGGTCCTGTCGACGAGGGAGGAAGAGCACCGTCAACGCCGATGGGTCGCCCAGAACCCTAGACTAGTGCTAGCCTAGTTATTATTAATGCTGCCCAAAACGCTATTGTACAATCACTGTGAGCCCCCCGTCCGCCCGCAGGGGTAAACGGGATTTATTTATTACTAATTTGTTTATAATACAATTGTAGTTTTGCTGAATAAACGATGGGCCTACGTGGGAAGGATTGCCCAGACGGGTAGAGTTCCCCCCGTAGGTCGCGATACCACCACCAAAAAAAAAAAAAAAAGATACTTTTTACAGTAAATTCGAGGCTCCTAAAATTCCGCGGGCCCGAGCCTAGGCCCTCCGCACGTAAATTCTCCTGTATAGATTCTCGGACTACTGATTTGATGTTTTCCTAATATTCGTATTCCTCAATATGAGGCCAGTTTTTTTTCTTTCTCTAACGGCGTTTAATTGTGATGCATTTTACGAGATTGTGGCGGAATAGTATAAAACGTGTAAATTCCTTTCCCCCCCACCTGGACATTGGACACCTGCACGTAAACACAACACGCCTGGAAATCTCGTTTTGAGGACCGTTAAACGTCTCTGGAACTCATCGTCTGTTATAATATACGAGGTATAGTCGAAAAGTATCGAAAATGATAAGATTGATCGTCAGCCATTTATCCGCCTTTACGTGTGGCGAAAATGTATTTAAACACGGATCGGATAGAAATCGCCTAGGTCTAAGTGGTTAAGTGAAGTGTGTTTTTTACGTCCTGTCCGATTGCATTATCGGCGAAAATATAAAACGACGGGTTTGCATTAAATTTTGCCGTAAACTTGGGAAAACGGCTACGGAATACTACCAAATGTCATTGTTAGCTTATGTCGGTGAATGTGTTCGCGTTTCCGAAGCCGCAACGAGGAAACGATCCAACGAAATCCGAACGGCCATCATACGTTCGACAATCTTGGAACTTAGTTATGAGTTTCGAAACTCATTTGGATCAGTTTAAATCATATTGACGGCTGATTTAGCGACGAGAAGAGTAGCGGCTAGAGAATTTGTTCCAAAACCGCTCTCAGATGACCAAAAAGAAAACCGCTGATTTGCTACGATGTCCCGAATCTGATGAGAAGTTTTTTTTTTTTAACTGGTAAAGGATCTTGGGCGTATGGCTACGATCCGGAAACAAAGGTACAAGCTTTGCTGTGGAAGACACTGTGATTTACCATGAACTTTAAACGATCGTTACGTGAAGGATATGTGGACGGTATTATTCGACTGTCCGTCGGGGTTGCCGCAAGTGCGCAAACGCCTAAAACCCGCCGCACCAAACCACCCCGCGAACGCTACCCCGAAAGGTTTCTCTCGAATTTAACATTCGTGACCGGCGTCGCGTGTTTTCTCGCGGGAAAAACCAATATCGGTGCAAGACAATGGACGGTGTCTATGTACCCCAGTTGCCCAGCTGCCGTTTAGCTGTCAGCGTTAACTGGAACCGGCACGTGCTCAGACGGTGTTTAAATGCCGGGGTCAAGCGCGTACCCTACACATGTCCCGGTTTGCGGCACTGTTGCCCGCCGTTCTCTCACTCCGAGTGTGTATCCTTTGCGTATAGCAAAGAGAGCCGCAAGTGACCGTTGACGCGCGACCAAGTCGGCCGCGGACCACGGCTCTCTCCGGAACCCCCGCGACATACAAGGCCTCCTCGGTTAATCGCCGATCAGCGTGCAGAGGACAATGTAAAAGAGTACGCCACGACGAGTGCTCCGGGAAGGTGGCTCGCCACTTGTCCCGGACGGGTACAAGTGAGCCTACAAGAAGGCACCACGACCAGCGCGGAACTGCGCAGCAACGTGGGTTGGTGAGGACCAACTCCGCGCGAGCGCCCATTTGGACATCGGGTGTGTAATTGATACGTAACCCGACCGGTGACCTCGGCCGAGTGCCGTCTCTCTTGCCACTCGGCGACTAAGCGCAGGGACCGCCGCCGATACGGCGATCACGGAGATCGGACCTCTTGCGGACTTCCAAGTCTAGCGGTAGCGGCCTCGCCAAGACCCGTAGTGCGTTCGCAGGGGCTTTTTAGGGGTACGCGCCAATTGTTGAGATCGGTGTCGGCCTCGGCGCTCTGTTTACCGCGGTCGCTGAGCCGACCGTTCGAACTAGACGGTGAGGAGCCCACACGCTCGCCGCATACGACGCCGCGGGCACCGCCGGTCCTTTATTTAGGAGTCTCAGTGCGGGTGCACGTAAGCCCCACCGTGCAGCTGCAAGTCGGAACGCATTCGCGAGGCGAACGTTTTTGCCTTGTTCGCGACATAATTAATGTGTGCCGCAAAGTTGAGTTTTCGGTCGTGTATGAGATGAGGTCGCCGAGGTATTTGTCCACTGTCAAGTCCACTTGTCCGTCATGAGTACGCTCCGAAAGGACAAACCAATAACGACGAAGTACTGATATTGATGTTCTTCGCTGTTTACGCTCTCAGACGCCGTACGAAGAAAAATACCCGAGTTTTAAGAGCCGGAAATTTTGCAATTCGATAATGCACCAGCCAAAATGGTCGTGCATTCATGAGTAAAACAACGTTTGCCGGGTCAGCTAGTAAAATATTATTTAAATTACAGTGTAAATGTAAAACAATTTTTGTTGTATTTGCTTTTTTTTTTAAAAAAAATTTCAATGTTTTACATATATAATGTTATTAACAATAAAATAATAATAATAGTTTTACGAGAAACGAATTAGAGTATATAAAATCACAATTTTAAAAATCGAAATTTGGATTCAGATACGGATTTTTTCCATCAACTAATACGAGGTCTGTTCAAAATGTACCGGGATTTTATATTTAGTAATTACAAAAATGAAATTTCATATTATTTAACGATATCACCTTCGAAATACTCTCCTCCGGACGATACGCAGTGATCCCGGGCGATCTTGCCGTTTTTCAAAAGTCCTTTGGAACCGTTCCAAAGTTAAAGCTATGAGTTCTCTTGCCGCGTTCGCTTCAATTCCCCGGACATCTTGAAATCGTTGTCCTTTAAGCGCGGATGTTCGTCTTGGGAAAAGAGCAAATCACACGGGGCCCGGATCTGGAGAATAGGCAGTGTCCGCGGGACCACAGTTCACCGAACTGCAGACTCTGTCTGTGATGGGCGATTCTTGAAATCGTGAATCGGTTTGAATCGAAAAGAAAAGATGGATTCAAAAAAAGATCGATCTTTTAAAAATCGAAATTTTTTATATCATAAGATGACGTGTCAGTTGTCGGCGCGAGAAAAAGGTAGTGATTACTGAATACTGAATACTGAATACCGATTAGTGGAGCGGTAGGCCGTAAGCGTAACGTTCGCGCGGGACGCCGTTGTCGCCGCGACCTAACCGACCAGTCGTGCGCGGAGGGGAGCGCGGTGCTCGCGAAATAATACACGGTTGACAACATAATAGGTAATAGGCATTAGGTACGGTAAAGTGCGAACGAGACTGTCAACACTGTAAAAATATCGAATGAATAATTCGATCGATTCGCATAAAAGATCGGATATGGGACAACGTCCGTTGTCCAACGATTCGATTCGATATTCACATAAATGAATCGATTCACATAAAAGATCGGACCGTAGAGATCGATTCGAAAAATCGATTAATCGCATGAAAAAGATCGATCTTTTAAAATTTAGATTCGAATCGCCCGTCACTATTGTACGGTAGTTTTTGGCCAAACACGATGGTGTCCCGGTTGTTTTTTGAATTCTCCTATTCGACAGACCTAACCGCAATTTACGTTGAAAGTGTAACGCAATTTGCCGTATCGTCGTCCTCTAGATAGACACGGACGGCAAACGCCGGCGCGTGTGTGACGTACTCTCAAAGACGACATTTCATCCGATATAACATTGTTTAACGGCTTGTTATTGGTACAATTGTGCCGTCGGTCATCAAAACGAAAACGATAATTAAAAAAAAAAACAAACAAATTATTGTCCGGCGAAAAACTGCCTGAATACCTTGGCGGTGCGATATAACAACGGTGAGAATTCCTTCCTAGTCGGGGCCACTGCCCGGCCTTCCCCTTTACCCTTGGTGCCCCCTATCAAAATTCTTCTATACACGAGCACCGGCGCTGTTTAAAACATTTTCCATTTGATCTATGCAAATAAACCTCCTCCTCCCTCCGGGTCTCTTCGCTAAACAATGCAATTTGTGTTTCAAAGATTCCGAAAAAAAAAATAATCAATTTCGATATGCATTTTTTTTTTCGGTTTTAAACGTATATTTGGATTTTTTCGCGTAATTTTTTTTTTTTTAATCGGTTTTTGATTGTTTTACGTTCAAATTATTACACTTTGTTTGTTAGGTTTTCCGGGAACGGGAACGTTATTATTTACAATGTTTTGTTACCGAATTTATTAAGTTAATAATTAAATAGTTCGGGATATTTCGTACAAAGATGAGACACCAAAGGCATTGTTCGTAGTATTTAAAGTTTGAACAATATTAATTTAATGAAAAAAATAAAGTTTACGAACAAAGAAAAAAAAAAAAAAACAACGAATACATAATCATATATATATATATATAATGTTCCTTTACATTCAGTCTTTTAGTTTCTAGTTTCTGTATTAATATTGTAAATATTAAACTCTTTAAATTTCAACCAATACATTAACATTCACAAACAATTACTTTTTTTTTTTTTTTTTTTTTTTAGACGAAAGTACTTTCACATTATTAGGCTGTTATCGTGAATCTCCCTGAACTCTTTGTATATTGTACATATACACCACGATTGTTCGATACATATTAAATATTATTTTATAATATTTTTGGAACAATGTAGTTGTGTTTACGAATAAATAAATAATAAATACATTTTTGAAATATGAATGTTTTTTTTTTTTTTTTTTTTAGTGATATTTACGGCGTAGAGTGCCTAACTTTTTGTTTAATAGCGTCCGTAAGTTTTGCGAAAAAAAAAAAAAAATACCCGCAATACGGTCAGAACGTTATTGGTAGGGCTCGGATTTTCTAGGGATATAAATCCTAAATAAAGCGTTTTAATCAGCTAAAAAAAAAAAAAAGCAAAAAATAGCAATTATTAAATATTAATTCTAAAAGTAAAAAAAAAAAAACAAATTCAAATTACACATTAAATTGAATATTAAAAAAAGGAATTAACGACCATGCATATTTGGTCGAATTACTTTCGGTAAAACTCATCCTGTTAGGTGCTAATATAATTTTATATATATAAAAAAAAATGATCTTTCCACATCAACTCAAGTGTAATTGGTGCGTAGTTCTTGTAAAGTAAATCATTTAAATCGCACTGTTGCACATTAATGTTTAGTGCTGTGCCATTATAAATGCTATTGGTTTTTTGACGTTCTACCGTAGTAAAAAACCGTTTTGTAACCATTCAACAGTTTCGGTCCGAAATACTACAGGTAAAGTCGAAATTACGAGCAATAAAGCGTTTTCAAAACTATCGGGTTCTCGGAATGGACGCAATTTTAGTCTATGAATCGTCGAAAAGTCGATGGTTCAGACGAAAAGTGAGTGAATAAAGTCGAACGCGGTCAACTCTATTATATAATATTCTTTAACTCGAAATCGTCGACACCTGGAACTATTTCCCCGGCCCCTAGGATTTCCTATTAAACAAATGCAAACGAAATCTTTTTTTTTTAACTCGAATATTGTCGAAGTTTCGATTTTTTCTAAAATTATAAAATTATCATATTTCCCTCGTGTATGTACATTTACTATTGAAAATAATATCATTAGTGGGAGGCTCGGATTTTCTAGGGAATAAATACTTAAAAAGCGTTTTAAGTAGCTA
This sequence comes from Tuberolachnus salignus, assembly GCA_956483605.1. NCBI lineage: Eukaryota > Metazoa > Arthropoda > Insecta > Hemiptera > Aphididae > Tuberolachnus > Tuberolachnus salignus. The sequence goes on along the minus strand of OY101429.1, from coordinate 1,990,454 downwards.
AAAAGAGCAAAAAATAGCATTTATTAAATTTAATTCTAAAAAAAAAAACAAATTTAAATTACACATTAAATTGAATATTAAAAAAAAGGACTTAACAAACATATATATATATTCGATCAAGTTACTTTCGTTAAAACTCATCCTGTTAGGTGCTAATATAATTTTATATATATAAAAAAAATGATCTTTCCTCATCAACTCAAGTGTAATTGGTGCGTAGTTCGTATAAAGTAAAACATTTAAAACACACTGTTGCACATTAATGTTTAGGTGCTGTGCCATTATAAATGCATTATTGATTTTTTGATATTCAACCCATCTATTATTCTTTGAAAAAACACAATTGCATTTTTCTAAAATCAACAACTCTACTCCACCATTAGCTTTCTCTAACTAGTGTCTTGCTTCTATCACAGTAGCTATATTTTTTGCCGAAGGTTCGCTTAAAAGAAAAAAAATTAACTCATTTTTATATAATTAGTTATTTGCGTTAATATTCAATATATCAATACTTGAAACAAAAAGAACAAACGAAAAATCCATCTCTTTTCTAATTTATGTAACTGCGTGTGGTATAAATCCGACAATTTGCCGTTTTGATAAAACTACAATTCCGGTACAATAACGATAGTCATCCATTTATTACTGTTTTTTTTTTTTTTAATTTTTTTTTTTATTTCAGGCAATAACAATATAGTCGAATTACAATATGTACATAGAAATATGTTAGATTTTCATGAAAATTATGTGAAAATTACGAAAAAAAATAATTTCCAAATGGGGAATAAAGTCAGAACGATCCAAAACGTATTTTTCTATAAGAATAATCATTCAATCACACTCCCACCAAAAAGAGAATTTGCTACAAAACCCGAGCCCTAATTATTAGGTTGCCGTCGATTCGTTACAATTCGTGTTTTTTTTTCCGCAACATTTTTTGTTTATACTTTCGAAAAACTTCACAATTTTAACGTACTTTTTTCTTTCGTGGTCGGTTTTTAGAGCAATATAATTGTCAACATTTTACATATTTAATACAGTATATATCCGAACGAATCACGACGATTCATGGTGAAATTTCTGTCGTCTCGAAAATTCAAATTTTATAGTTCAAACTCTCGCGCCTATATTGTTAGGGAATCTCGACAATTCGGAAATTTCCGGCTTATGTCATCCGTATATAACAGGTTTTTTTTTTTTTTTTTTTAATTTCAGGCAATAATAGTACAGTCGATGTAAAAAAATACATAAAAATCGATTAGATTGTCATGAAAATTTCGTAAAAATTCCCAAACGGGGAATAATGCAAAATAAAGTTTACACCATTGAACGATACAGAACGATCCAAAACGTATTTATGTATAAGAATAATCACACTCCCATCGAAAGGAGCGTTTGCCACAAAACCCGAGCCCTATTGATTAACCCTATGCATTATGAACTCTACATATATTAACGTACAAAAAAAAAAAAAAACCCAGAGGAGGGAAATTGTTAAGAAAAAAAAAAAAAATAACAAAACAAAACCAACAATGTTTACGTCTGAACGCACGGGCAGACCGCAGAACGATAACGGTTTTGAAAAATAAGTTTGGCTCCGGGAAAGTTGCGACTGTATACGAGTGTATATAAAAAGTATGGTAAAAGTGTATAATAAAAATTACTCGGCTATATACAGAATGATTTATATAGATGGGGCGCCGAATTACTCGTCCGCGTTCAACGGATTTTTCATAATTTTCCACTCGGTTGATATTATCGCAAACACCGCGAATACGTACGTGTACACGCCGGTACGTAATTCAATTATAAATTATAATTCTTTTATTATTTCTTTTTTTTTCTTACGATAAAACACAAACGTAAAGGTATTTTTGCGGAAAAAAAAATAGTAATTAATCGACGACGGTCGGTGCGTTCACAGAAGTATTGCGCTGTAATGATGGAAACATATTCGCAACGGTTTTACCAGCCGATACTGCAGCGCTTATTCGACTTATGGATCAAAATGTAATTCAGGATTGTCAAGTTTGACTGTCGTAAGTCTCTCCTTAGTCAACGCCCCCGCTGATCCGGTGCACGGTGGGAATCTTCTCGATGCTCAAAAGGCCATAAATTTAAAATGACGCGGTTTCTAGTTTTGCGAATTTTGCTGGAAATTAGTCCCGCCAAATTCTCATTACGAAATCATGGAATCCACCTGGTTCCTTTCCACGCAGAAAATGATATCAATGAAGTGTCAGCTGAAATCAATGCCATACAACTTTGTACGCTCATAAATCAGATATAGGGAATATGTACACATTATATGTCTGTTTCTCAAGCACAGGAATGGGCTTGCCGTGACGCAGACGAAGATTCGGCAAAGAATCGTGAAATCTTAGCTGATGATTAAATTCGACAAATTGCAGGAAAATATGACTATATTGACGACGAGGACGAAATTGTCTCTATTAGCAAAATGTAAAGTTGCTCCTTTAGAAGCTGCGAATGCACTGAATACTGTATTGCAACGAGCAGAAGATCAGAACATGGGCAGCAGTGATACAGTTTTTTGGTACGTCGATTTAAATAACGAGATTTGGATCCAGTGTACCTTCAGTTCGTGCATGAATTCAAAAGTTGGCCAAAAAAACTGAGCGGCTATCTCGAAAATATGTTATTAGCAATGGCAGTAGATTAGAGAGTTCATGTAAGGGAGCTAGCCCATTCGGAGGTTACTAAAAGCTAGACGGCAGAAATCCAATGGAAAATCGGTGCGAATTTTTCCATCAATCAAGAGTTAGCTTTGATTCCAAAGACTACACCGAACTCATTTACTGGACTAACTTTCGAACACTCGTCTCCACCAAATATGGATAATTTTTCGACAGAGAGCTTCGAAAAGCTTCAAAATATAAGAGTTATTGCAGAGTTCGAGTTTATTAACTTTTCACGTCACACACAATGTGTGGATCGAATCGTATAGCTAGTTACGGATTCAATAGACGGTTGGAACAAGTTCAAATGTAATTTACAGACAGAGCACTTTTTTTTTTTAAGTAGAACCAATAGATTCTTCGCACAGGTTAGGTACAATTATTGCGAACGTATTGTTTTTTTCTCTGTCGAAATTTATGGTTACGACAGAATTCGTTAATACCGCTGGAGAACATTTCGACCGAAAATACCGTAATCCTCGGACGATGTTTTACAACTAAAATTTAATATTTATCGTTTATAAAAAAAATAAGCTATGTCGTAATTTCGGTGTTCTCGTTGTCGGTGTTACAACCGAACCGCAGTCCGTGTAAATGGTAACACGTGCGGTTTTTTTTTTTTTTTTTTTTTTCCAATAGTCGTTTGATTATTATTCACCGTGAACAAAATTACCGGACACCATTACGCCGGGCCATTACATTTTGGATTATAATTCCAACATAAAATTTAATCGTAACGACGTACGACTATGAATATTTCAACAAAATTAAAACCGATTCGTGTTACGTATGCGACGTGAAATGCACGGGCTCCAAATAGACCCGGATCCTTTCCAATCCGATAATCTATCGAAATTCGTTGAAAAATATTATTGACACAAAATGTACTAAATAGTACATTTTTAATACATGCATTTACTCGGTTTTTCATTTTATTTAAGTATTTTTTTATTTTTTTATTTTTTTAAATTACAAATTATAACACACGAAAACCAATACGAGCAAATTGTTAAATTGTACTTGTATTATAACAACAAGAACACAACGTATACAAATTATCGTATAGTTTATCCGATTTGTATCAATTCGAAAATGATTTGCCTGGTGTTTTTTTTTTTTTTTTTTTTTTTTAGAACAGTACATTTCAAGAATTGATCGTTTTCGCGTTATTCGTAGTTTGTTGTTCAACGTTACGTTACGGTATTAATTTTAGTTCATAACTATGTCAATTTTGCCGCGGCGAACGTCATTAGTCGTCCGTGTATGATAAAAAAAAAAAAAAAACCAGAAATACTCGTAGTTGTCCGAAAACAATACTTTATGCGACCAATGAACGCGTTATAGCATTTATGATATTTTTCATGGTCATTATTATCACTATTGAACGTGAAACCGTCCGATTACTCTACAAATGTAAAATAAAAAAAAAAAAAAAATTCAAAACGTAATTGCAAAAATAAATGCATTTGAACAATATCAACATCAATCGAATTATTCATATTGAATGTAAATATTAAAAATGTCGGCTAAGATTTTTATGAATACCGGTTGACTCGTCGTCTGGATACATTATTTACCACTAACAATTTTTCTAACTTCGCTGAATCAATGACCGAGAAGGTTTTACCCGACATTGCTCAAAATCACAAAAATCATTTTTGGTTGGGCGAACGAGTTTATATCGGCTGCAAAAAACGTTGATGCCTACGAAATGGATTATAAAAATCAAAAAAGGATAGCTGGCGAATTGATGACATACAAATCGATTGATTCCGTCAATAAACAAGACGATGTCAACTATCCAACGGAAATCGTAAATTTACCGGTATTGTCCGGGTTACCAACTCATCATCTGCGATTAGAAATCGGATCGGTAATAATTATGTTGCAGAATATAAACCAGCCAAGTCTTTGCAAAGGCACCCGGACTTGCGGTGAAGAATTTAATGACCAACGTCACCGAAGCCAAAATGTTGAAAGGGAAGTACAGAGCGTCCCCTCCAATGACGCCGAAGATAAATAAGTTTTAAATAATTCCGTCTGGCGTTGGGTATTTGTCTTGTGACATTTAATTTTTAATCGTTTTCCGTTTTACGGCGTCTACAAATTTCAATCGTTTTCTGTACCGCACAGCGTTATAATCGTGCAACGTTAACAAGCCCCGATTATAAGTTCAAGACAATCCTGTACTCGAGTGAATTCAGATCAAAAGTCAAACATTTAAAGATTTATCATTTAATCCGCAGAGTTGAACGGGCAGGGCATAAGACGGATGACGGACTATGCAAACCGGCGAAAAAGGGGAATTTTGGAGGCAGAAGACTTACGGAGCATACAGAGGTGGTCCCGCGTAAACGTGATCTTTTAATAATATTGTAATATTGATCTTGAAAAATGTGGTGCAGGGAACGAGGATAGAGGAAAGTCAGTTAAGAAAAAGTCAGCGTGAAATAATGTCGAAGACTCTAAATGGGGGCTGCAAATACTGTAGGATGAAGAAAAAAAAAATAGACTTACATACTGCGCACTAGGGCGGTTCGAAAAAAATTAATTTTTTATTTTGGAAACTCAATAGCGCGGGAATGTTGTAGTTTTGTATTCTTAACAAGTGAACCGAGCTTAATGTTTGGAAAAAAAAATTGGAAAAATTCGAGATATTTGAAAACATCAGATAAAAATTATGAAAAAAATATATTTAAAATTTGTACAGTCATCCAATAATTGAATATAGCTCGGTATTAACCTAAAATCATTCGGATAATTTATCCAGTGTACCTTCAGTTCGTGCTTGAATTCAAAAGGTGGCCAAAATAGCTGAGCGGCTATCTCGAAAATATGTTATTAGCAATGGCAGTAGATTAGAGAGTTCATGTAAGGGAGCTAGCCCATTCGGAGGTTACTAAAAGCTAGACGGCAGAAATCCAATGGAAAATCGGTGCGAATTTTTCCATCAATCAAGAGTTAGCTTTGATTCCAAAGACTACACCGAACTCATTTACTGGACTAACTTTCGAACACTCGTCTCCACCAAATATGGATAATTTTTCGACAGAGAGCTTCGAAAAGCTTCAAAATATAAGAGTTATCGCAGAGTTCGAGTTTATTAACTTTTCACGTCACACACAATGTGTGGATCGAATCGTAAAGCTAGTTACGGTGTCATCTCGAAAAGTATGCGGAAAAGGAAACAGAGACGGTTTTACAAGGGCAACAAGGTTGCTCTCGAGATCAGCAACACCGTCATACGATTGTAAAGAATAATTTAAAACTATGCCAACAATTTCTTGTATTGCTTAAAAAACAATATACCGTGAGGTTAGGTTAGAATGAGAACTGTACAATTTTTAATATATTAATTTTATAATTTTTCTGTAGTTTTCAAATATTTCAGTTTTCCACTATTCTTTCCAAACTTTAAGCCCGATGCGCCAACTGAAGATATGCACTTTGTTAAAATGTTTTTGTTTATTATTTTCCTTTTATTTAGGATACTAATTTAAAACTTTCTCGCGCTTTTGCGTTACCGAAATTTATAAAAAATCGTTTTTTTTTTTCGACCCACCCTACTGCGCACTGGTCGCTGTTGTGTGCGGGAAGTTAGGAAGTTAGTGAATAGAAAGGAATTTAATTAATATCTTTGTGCAGCGATAAATTGCAAACGAAAACCGATTCTGAACGAAGTTTTATTGGTCGTTTTTGTTTCGTTGTTGCCACGGTAACGCGGAAATCATCAACATAAATAAAAAGAGAAATAGTTAATAATTTCCAGTTTGTTTTGTTTTTACCGTTGTTTTTTCTACCACGTTACAATAGTAAATAGGTTATGGAAAATTGACATTTCAACGGTACCAACCGGACAAAATTCACTATCCGAAAACGGTGAATAGGAGTGTACATATAGATCGGATAAAATCTCGTTTTAGAATAATTCTTAACAGACAAAAGAAAAGAAATATATAAAAAATAAAAATAAAATTCTACATCATTGTAATACTACACGGAACTCCTCGTTCCGCCCCGAATCTCAACGTAACAATTGCAATGTCTTCGCGGACTATTTAATAATATTATCGTTTATCGTTCATGTGATCGTGTGGAACACGAAGTGGATATCGGTTTTATTTTATTGGATTTTGTACATTTTTTTTTTTTTTTTTTTGTTATAAAATCAGCAACGGTATCGATACTCGAATTTCGTATGTGGAATGTAAAAAATTTGCACGCGCACTCGGTCAATATTAAATTTTTATAGCCAAACAATAAATTCGCGTGACGCGTAAAACTGCATCCGTATTGGAGTCCGAGGGGCTTTTTTTTTTTTTTTTTTTTATATAAATTTTATATTGTCGTTTAATATTATCACTAGTATATCACTAACGTGTCACGGGTTTTTCGTCGTTTAGGGGCGTTAATAAATTTTTTTTTTTCTCTATTATTTTGTTTTTTTTTTTTTTTGTTGTTCTTTTTATCACCGCGACGTCTCATCGTCAGAGTCACAAAAGACACGCCGACCGACCGCGACGACGAGAAATTATATAGGGTTTTTAAAATCCAAAAAAAAAAAAAAAAAAACTTTATAATATATTGTTACATATAGTCGCTGATGACGGTGCATTACGACGGGCCATAAATCAAATGTCCGACTACAATTATTTTCCGCCGACTAATCGATAAACTTTACTACATAACGTTCAACAGTGCACAGGGCTTAAAAAAAAAAAAAAAAAAAAAAAAAAATCAAAAAAAAGAAAAAAACAACGTAACAATAATAATATTCGTTGATTTAATTAAATTTATTTTTAACATTTATAGAGCCCGGGACGGTGCAGAACTCCCAACGCTCCGGTGTAGCGAAATTGCCAACACGTATCGCCGTTCGATTTCCAAATAAAATAACCCCGGGGAATTCGTGTATTTATTTTTAATTATTTTCTGTATTTTATTACAAAGTTATTCGAAAGTAAATTAATTTTTTTTTTTATTTATTTACACAGGACACGACACACTTTTAACAGGGGGGGGGTTTCCTCAGCAACGCCGGTGCATTTTTTTTTTTTTTTTTTTTTTTTTTGGTAGTAATTAATTTACTACAGTAAAATAAATAATTGAAAAAAACCGCGGGTGTCCGCGAAACGCAAAAAGTTCTCGCCCACTCGCCTACGTTTACTCGTTTGCGTTTCGTCCCGTTTACACTAAAATAGTGGGTACCACACAAATCATCCTTTCCCGGATTTACAGTATACTATATGTTTGTAATATGTATAAAGTACTTCAAATTTAGTCGTCTATAATTGTGAATTATCATTAAAAAAATGTTGTTGTTTGTTTTTTTTTTTTTTAATATTTAAGGGGCTCACATATTATGCCCGGCAATTAAATATTATACACAATTAGATATTGTACAAAAACAACAATCAAATAAATATATACAGAACTTAGAAAAATACAAATTAGACGAGGAAACCAGCCCCAAGGACAAAGGAAAAGACCGTACTTAGAACACGAGGCGTATAGAAAATTACGAATAGCAGGAAGATTAGAGGGAATACTTCGAGGGAGTCGGGAGAGTCAAAATGGATACAGCGTTTGGAGGATAAGGAGGGGCGACTAAATAATCAATAAATACTCTAGGTCGCAGACAATCTCCTCCGAGTGGAGCGTACACAAGGGGAGTTAATGAGACCTAACTTGTAAGAATGCGAGGGCAGTAGATTGTGGTCCGTACGCATACGGTTAGAGCGCACAACCAAAAGCTTGGGGAGATCAAATTTTCCGCAAACCAGGCACGGGCAGGTAATATTTTTTTTTTTTTTAAATAAAAGAGCGTCAAATGTTCCCAGTATAGGGACCAGAGGGAGCGAACTTGACGTCGAAGATAAGGAATAAAGTCAGACGAAGGGAGGAAGTAGGAGGAAGGACAGATGAAGTTGGAAGGGGATTTGGCCAAGGAATCGGCAACCTCATTACCCCGGATCTCCACATGACAGGGAATACAGAGAAACTTGATTTACTAAGGCCAAAAAGAATGGATTTAATGCGAAGGATAAGGGACGATACACGCGAGTGGAAAAAATTGAAAGTAGGGATTGAAGACAGGAAATAGAGTCGGAGGCCATAAGGAACTAGTTTGACGGAAAGAATGAAATCAAGGTCAGCGTAACAATGTTATTATTTGTTATAATCTAAAACATTAAAATTTAATACAAATTAAACAATAAACTATTGATTTTTGTTGAGGTATTTTTTTACGGGTCAATACCGGGGTATCTATCCAAAAAAAATGACTTCCCGTCCGGTATTCACCCGGTGCCCACCGTTACTTATGGGCAGAATTCGAAGGGTGTAGCTTTATGAAACGTTATAAAAACACCGCAATGAAATACTAAAAATCCTTAAAATAAAAAAATCGTATAAGAAGTAGTGACGGTACCTCGAATCCGTCGGAAGTCTATCGCCGTGGTCGTGATTTATTTTGTGAGTCATTTGTTTCCCTTCAATTTCACAGTAGATTTTGAGACGATCTAATAAAAACAAACTACAAATCAACGGTCAGAACATGATCGTTTATCGTGTTTGTGTTCTAACGGATCTAGAAGGCCACAGATATTTTGGAATAAGTCGCATCGTTTTTTGAAACAGATGAATCTGTCATGGAATAACCTCTGTTGATGTTGTCCAGATGGAGCATCAGCTATGGATTGGGTTCAAGATCGGCATTCCAAGTGCGTGTGAAAAGTCTGTCTTATGTCAAATGTAAAATCTACTCAATAAGTAATACATCGTCAAGCTTCATTAGCTTCAAAACCTCTCCACGTTTCTTTTGCCACAGTTTTAGATCAGATAATAACATTTTTGAGTTTTATTAAAAAAGGTCGCCCCGAATTCGCGCCCCTTTTCAAAGAGTTACGTACTCATATGGACGCCGATCATATTATGCTTATTTTTCATATAAATGTTCGATGGCCATCAAAGGGAAATGTAACAAAACGAGTGTTTTAGCTCAGGGATGACCTCAAATTGTTTTTTCGTAGAATAAAAAAAAAAATCTGCATTTTGCAATTGTTTAAATGACAAAGACTGCATATTTTGTTGTTATAATTGAGCAGCTTAATGAACTCGTTTTTCAAATGCAAGGAAGGTGTACAAATATAATCAAATATGTAGATTCGTTGAGCGTTTTCCAGAACAAATTACAACTGTTCAATATTTGTAGAACTTTTTTCAATTTTGACCACCGACAATGACGACGAATTGCCCGGATCAATAGACGATAATATTTTTCAACATTTGACTGCCCTAGAGGGCGAATTTGAACGATACATTCCGTAACTCAACGGAGACGAGTTGGACTTTATAAGAAACCCATTCAGATTGCCCGTTGGAAATGTTCCTGATGAGTTTTCGGAGCCTAAGACGGTCAGGTCAAATGAAAAATACGTATTCGATGAAAAATCTTTAACGGGATTCAGGCCATTAATGATCAACTCGTATCCAATAGTGACAGAGAAAGCTCTCCGTGCACTAATCCCATTTTGTGGCTACGCATCTCCGCGAGTCTGGTTTTTCCACATTTTTTGTGGAGGATAAATTGCGTAAGAAGCAAACAAGGAAATCGGTTGGAAAACGATATGCGTTGCGCGTCGTCAAAAATCTCCCCGCGGATTATGGACACTGCGAGCAAAAAAGCCCAATCGAAAATCTCTCATAAATTTCAATTTCAATTAATTTTTTTTTTTTTACTCATAATAGTTCAATATAAGAACGTAAATTATATTGATTTATAGTTTATATTTCGTTTTTTTTCTTCTAAAATGATACTTGAAATATATAGTCATTTTGTGTATAACTAAAATAAAATTACGCTGGAAACCACTGTTTTTTTTTGCTATAAATGTGTCTGTTTACGATTATCATCATTGCCATAAACTATCAAAAGTTTTTTCTTTCTTCTTTTTTTTATTTTTTTTTTTTTTTTTGTAATCCGGTAATTGTGGTGCGTGCGCGGTCGAGGGCCACGGTAACGGAAACCATCACAAACCGGCGGTGACTTTGATATATTTAGGCGTAAACACGCGGATTGTGCGTATTGTACAGACACGATATTATTAGACCGTTGAAAAAGAAAGAAAGAAAGAAAAAAAAAAAACCCGAAAGAAGATGACCGCGTTATTGATAGGTGCCAGAATAGTAGAGGGTGGAAAAAAAAAAAAAAACATAAAGTAAATGAAAAACGTTACTCCGTTAAAAAAACTTCTCGTCGGAACCGCTGTGGGGGGGGGGGGTTGACTACTACTGGAAAACGTATGCCTTTTCAAATTATCAATTATACTACACTTACAAACGAGGGACAGAAAAAAAAAAAATAAATAAATAAATAAAACGTGTATAATTTTTTAATTTCGTATATTAAATTTTTCGTCGAGTTACGGACAACACGTACGGAGAAAATTATTTTTAATGAATGTTTTCGCCGATTCGAACACGTCGAAATACAGACGCGAGGAGCGCGTGCGTCCATACTAGTGATGGGCGATTCTTGAAAGTGAATCGATTTTTTGAATCGATTTAAATCGAAAAGAAAAGATTGATTCAAAAAAAGATCGATTCTTAAAAATCGAAATTTTTTAATCAATAGATGGCGTGTTTTGGCGACTTTAAATAATTAAATTTAAACAATACAATGAATACATTATAAATATATATATATATATATATAAATAATTTTGAGATTGAAGTTTGAGTTGACTGAGATAAGACTGAGATCCGCGCGGAGGGGAGTGCGGTGCTCGCGAAATAATACACGGTTGACAACATAATAGGTAATTATAAAAATAGGTATTAGGTACGGTAAAGTGCGAACGAGACTGTCAACACTGTAAAAAAATCGAATCAAAAATGAATAACGAATCGATTCACATAAAAGATCGGATATGGGACAACATCCGTTGTCCAACGATTCGATTCGATTTTCACATAAATGAATCGATTCACATAAAATATCGGACCATAGGGATCGATTGAAAAAATCGATTAATCGCATGAAAAAGATCGATTCGAATCGCCCACCCCCACTAGTCCATACCATACGTTTACCGATAAAAAAAAAAAAAAACATATTTTTTTTCTTGGTACATCTTAAAGACATTTTATTCCACCCATTTTTTTTTTTTTTTTTTTTTTTTTTACGATCGTTTTGGTTTTTTTTTCGTTCGTTTTTCTTTGCTCCGGTTATGTGTTGCCCGGACGAAAATCCAATATTAAATTAATATTTTTGTTCTATTACGTAAAACGCGTCATTAATACCACGACAGAATAGACAGGCACGAGCACAAAATCGTTTCGATACGCACACCGTTTTGAAAGTTGAAGTTGAAGTTGATGGGACCGACCAACAGGTTCGAGTTATCCAAGAATCCGAGTATTCCGAATAGCCGAAAATAAAATTATTATGATAAAAAAAAAGTATTTGTTATAATGCGTATGCATTCGCTATTTACATATGTGCGTACAACTTTAAAAATGTACAAACAAAAATCAGAATTAGAGAATTATTAAAAAAAAAAAAAAAGTATTTATTTTCGTTGTCGAGTTTCGCTGTCGATCGCAGCATTTGCAGTGAATTGTTCAATAATATTTAAAGTTTAAAAAAATACATCGCCGACCACTGGTTTGATTTTCGACACAATGTCCGAATCCGATCCGAAACTATCCGCACACTTCCCAGTCGTTGTCCATATTGACGTTTTCATCGAAAAGAATATTTACACCTTGTCGCACATCGTCCGAATTTTTTATGTTGTCGTGTAGCAAACCAGTTGGGTTACTAAGATAATTCTAATACGTAAATACGTTTTGGATCGTTCTGATTTCAATGGAGTAAACTATATTTTGCTTTATTCCCAATTTGGTAATTTTTTTTCATGCATTTTTACATTATTCTCATGAAAATCTCATTAAAAAAACCAGTAATAAATGGATGACCGATAAAATAACTATCGTTATTTTGGCCGAAATTGTAATTTTATCAAAACGACAAATTCTGGATTTATACCACACGCAGTTACATAAATTAGAAAAGAGATGGATTTTTCGTTTGTTCTTTTTGTTTCAAGTATTGATATATTAAATATAAACGCAAATAAATTATTAAATAAAAATGAGTTAATTTTTTTCTTTTAGGCGAACCTTCGGCAAAAAATATAGCTACTGTGATTGAAGAACCTAATTAGTTAGAGAAAGCTAATGGTGGAATAGAGTTGTTGATTTTAGAAAAATGCAATTGTGTTTTTTCAAAGAATAATGGATGGGTAGAATATCAAAAAATCAATAATGCATTTATAATGGCACAGCACCTAAACATTAATGTGCAACAGTGTGTTTTAAATGTTTTACTTTATACGAATTATGCATCAATTACTTCAGTCGATGTGGAATGGTAATTTTTTTTATATATAAAAATATATTTGCACCCAACAGGAAGAGTTAAAACGAAAGTAACTTGACCAAATGTGTATGGGGTCGTTAAGTCCTTTTTTTTAATATTCAATTTAATGCGTCATTTAAATTTGTTTTTTGAGAATTAAATTTAATAAATGCTATTTTTTGCTCTTTTTAGCTACTTAAAATGTTTCTTTAGGATTTTTTTTCCCTAGAAAATTCGAGCGCCACTAATGACATTATATTCAATAGTAAATGTACACACACGTGAGAAATATGATAATTTTATAATTTTAGAAAAAATCGAAACTTCGAGTTAAACAAGATTTCCTTTGGATTTTTTTAATAGGAAATATTAGGGACCGGGGAAATAGTTCCAGGTGTCGACGATTTCGAGTTAAAGAAGTTCGACTTTGTTCATTCACTCCGCCTATACCACCGACTTTTCGATGATTCATAAAGTAAAATTGCGTCCCTTTCGAGAACCCGCTGGTTTTGAAAACGCTTTATCGCTCGTAAGTCCGACTTTACCTGTAGTATTTAGGACCGTAACCATTGTTTATCGTTAAAAAACTGTTTTTCACTTTTTTTTAACGATTTATCGCGTCCAAGTCCGATATCGATATGGCTCTATAGGTCCATATAATAATGTAGTAAACTTCCCCGACCTCGTTGCGCTTAGTGAGAGACGATCCCGTTTGTTTCTCGAATTTTTACCAAATTGATTATCTGGCGAAATCGATTTTCTCGAAATCTTGTATCCGCTTTAAAAATAAATTACCTTTATACAAGACGAGTCCTTAACCGAAGGGTTTCCCTATATAGTGCGGGTTCCCGTGCACTCCATCATTGGTTACTACTTAGCGAAACAAAGGAAAAACCTATTAACCCCTAGTGTGTTTCGGATTTATTTTGTTTTATTTTTTTATATCCATTCTCCTCTGCGCCGATATTAGCGTTTACACCGTTAAGCTCTCAAACTGAAAGAAAAAAAAAAATAAAAAATAACCAGCTAAGGAAATCCGATTTTTTTTTTCCTCTCCTCTTTACCAACCGTACCTGTTGGTAGAATAAGGATGGTAAAAAATTGTATAACCGTAGAAAATATCGAGGGGAAAAAAAAAAATATTTTTCGAAATGTAATAAGCGTTCAGCGTCTGGAGGTCCATTTCCCCTGCATCCACATCACGGGAATTTCGGAAACAGACCCGGGGCTTTCGATTATTCTTCGTTTGTTCTCCTCTGTTCTCGTTTGTTCCGAAAACGTCTTGGTTTGTTCCATTATTGTTACCGACCTATAGCCCCTCTTCCCCTCAATAAAAAAAAAAAAAACGCCAAAGCAGGCTACGAATTAATATTTTTATTATTGTCATACATAATTACATTTTTCTTACTCGTTTAATTTCAATTATAGATGTATGCAAAATTGTCAGAGGTGTTTCTTTTTTGTTTTTTTTTTTTTTTTTATAAAATATAATATATTGTATACTTTCATTATTATTAATAATATTATAATAGTCACAAAACAAAATTATTTCTATTCGACAAAATATTTTGATACATTAAATTTGCATGATCGCAAATTTACCTACCGAAGATTTGTTTTTTTTTTTTCTATTTTAAATTAGAGTAATAGTTACTAATAAAAACCAATTATTTATAAAACAAATATAAAAAGTTTGACTTTCCCGTATTAATTTTTTTTTTTAGATTTTTTTTTTTTTTTATTTGTCGAGAGGGCTATATGTCGGGAACATGTATGGAACAAACGAGATCAAACGACATCAAACAAAGCCCTCCGGCAACGGTACCGCAGTTAAATTCGGAGATGGAGGTGCTGGAGTTTCGCCGGCATATCCACGGTAAATCGGCTAAAAGTCGAAAACAGGGATGGCACAAACGAGGCAATTTTCGGAACTAACAAGAACAAACGAAGAGCAATCGATAGCCGCGGAAAATAGACCTGCCGTTTGATGTGTTTAGCGGATCGCGTTTGGTAATCTAAAATATCCTCGGGAAATGACGTGGTTCGTTATCGACGCACCGCCGTATACCGTTTTAATGGCCCGACGATAGTCCCAGAGTTCGTCGTCGGTCGGTCGGGCGAAGGAATTGGAGAAGACACGGAGAAAATGGAAAATATTGTTCGGGACGAACGCATTGTCTACAGGACATCCGGTAGGATGTCGTCCTGACAGCCAAGGCTCCCGAGGAGCCGTTAAGCCGTTACAGGGACAACAGTGAGATGTATATGAAATACAATTTTATAAATATATATATTTTTAATAAACTAGACGAACTAGAAACTTTAAACTAGAACTCCATTTGGACGTTATTTCCGCGTTGGCGATTCGTTGATATAAAAATTAAATCGTCCTATTTCCCAACACGTTCCTGTATTTCCCGTGACATTTTTTCCATCCCTCTCGTACGGAAAGCTAATTAAGTGGATTTTTCGTACTGTGTATACGGTTTTTTTTTTTTTGTCTGATTCGTAAAACGCGAACGTATACCCGAGCCGTACGTGTTCACTTCACGTCACTCCTGCCTGTGAAACGCGACGTTAGAGAAAAATATAACAGAGAAACAAAAAAAAAAAAAAAAAAAAAAAAAAAAAAAACGTATACGATGCCAGTGGCGGCCGTCACCGCTTTTGTTCTTCCGGGACGATTTTTTTTTTTTAAAAATTTATAAAAAAAAAAAAAACCGTCTACAGGGTTTTTTTTTTTACGAAATTGTACAGACAGGCGAATTAGGGACAGTTTAATATTAAATTCGTCTCGATTAGTTTCCGCGGGAAACAAATAGACAAAGTTGTTATTTTCCTGTAAAATAACCCCCGCCTTGTTACAGATTTATTTTTTTTTTAATACGTTTTGCGTATGGACAATGAAATTCGTATAATTATTTTTGTTCGCCTTCGCATTTTTGTGACAATTTACAAGGTTAATCGCGTGGAAAAGATTTCACGTGCCTTTAATTTATACGCATTTTTGCGTTTAAAAAAAAAAAAAAAAAAAAAAAAACGTATTTTCTATATCCGACGGCAGTGCCGAATAAAACGAGAATAATGGAAAAACTTTACGCGCGTACCATTTATAAATCAAAAGACGATTATTGTAAGAACGGGCGAAATATGAGAAAAACCGAAAAAACAAAAAAAAATCATAATACTCGTAGTAAATTCAATGCAAATACAAGTAGGTAAATGTATTGTAGGACGTACGAGGGGTAATTTTGTTTAAATCTCTCGAACGCAACGATAAAACTTTGCGAACAAAACGCGCTCGGTATTACGGACTCGAAATAGAAAATAGTATTGATTTTTTTTTTTTTACTAAAAATAATAATTTACAGACCTTTGCGCGCGACGCGATAAAATTCTCGTCCGCACGTTTGTGCGACGTTTAGCCCTGTACGACGGTGATAAATGGTATAGAAGACAAAAAGAAAAAAAAAAAAAAAAATCGGATGCATTCGGAAAACGCTTATGAATCGACGGACGGAAATAGTAACGGAAACGTGCCGGTTCTGACCCGGGTCGTGATTTGTCGGAAGTAGAATTGTCGTTGAGTGGAACGCGGAAAGCAAATTGGGTAAATGCCGACCAGGTTTTTTTGGAGTATACTCAAAGGGTTGATGTGTAGATTCGAGAAACAAAAAATATGATAGACACGGTTGAGTTACGAATGGGGGGGGGGGCGGCAAAAAAATTTGCAAAAAACCGACCGGTTGATTTAAAACGATACGATAATTTCCGTAAAAAAAAAAAAAAAACAAAACTGCGGGGGGAAGGAACACCGAAATTCGCACCGCACGGAATCCAAAGACCGGTTGAACTTTCAAAAAAAAAAATATTTTCCAGGTCAAGTAAAAAAAAAAAAAAAAAAAAAATCGTTACCGGCATCGTATTCGTCGTATATGTCGTAGTAAGCGTAATGAATTTTTTTTATTTTTTTTTTCTCCTTATTCTCGTGTTATATTTTGTGTTTGTGTATGTGTGCGTGGTATTTCAGGTCGCTTATTAAAAAGATAAACCGAACAATAACGAAACCGAGACGCAGCGCAACCCGTTCTTTTAACACTAAAAAAACGTAGTACAGTAAATACGGTCGGGTCGAAAATCGTAAGAAAAACGCTTTTGTATATCATCTATTTAGTTTTTTCCGACGAATTTTCCTCTCATCGTTACGAATTATTATTATTATTATTTTTTTTTTCCCCCCCCCCCAGAGCGAGTCGACTACGAAGATTGAAAAAAATTTAATTGGAACATCAACGTGCACGAAGGTTTTTCATTATCCGAGAGCTAAACAACAGCGGGTTGTAAAATTTCCAGTCGGCAGTCGTACTATTACCGGTACCCGTAAACAATTTTGTGGCCGTAAAAAAAAAAAAAAATTTAATTGTTTTTTTTTTTTTTTTTTTTTTAACGACAAGTTACAAGGATTTTTTTTTTTTTTGCTCTACGAGCGTCGCAAAACAACCCGGGTACATAAAATGTCTACTATGATCTCGAAATATAATATTACACATAAATCGTATTATATTTTGTCGTGAAATCAATACGTTTACAACGGTATCGTGTTGGGTTTGATCAATTGTCTATTTTTTTTTTTTTTTTTTTTTTTATTATATATACCCGTGTATATATTATAAATGTATATATATATATATATAAAAAAAATCAATATATTCCTGTAGTTTTCTTCGGAATATTCAATGTCAAAACCAGATATTAAAACGTTTTATAGTGCCTACCATCGATATGCTTGGTGCGGACATACGTTTGTAAATATAGGCAATATTCTGCAAGTATACAGGACACATTTCGCAAACGTTTGTTATACATAATTAAATACAGGACGATTCTAATATTCAAAAACCGTCGGTGGTCTACGAACGCTGTCAAACTGTTGTTACCGTTGGCTGTTTTTTTTTTTTTTTTATATGAAAACTCCATTTAAAGACATGGATAAATTGGAACCGGGAAGGAAGAGACTCCACATATAGTGGCCGGTAAAAAGCGGTTGGACGTAGCCGAAAAGGATTTGTAAACGTTAGAGGTGCAAAAAGTGGAAATATATTTTCCGGAATCGGGAAAAATCGGGGGGGGAAATAGCGTTTATCAGCGAGAACTCTTGTTGTGTTATCAAAGCCAGAGAAGTAAAAAGATCGCCTGACCGACTCGTATATATTATTGATTAAAAAAAAAAAAAATGGTTCATCTTAAGATTTACCAAATAATTGAATTATAATTATCGAAAGAACAAAAATCGAAATTAATTTTAACGGTTTAAACGTCCAAAAAACCGAAATCGCATTTTTTAGTCATCCAATATTGCTTAGTTTAGAAACGTTTGTCGGACTGTTGACACGGTTAACTGTTGTTTTATACAGTCTGCGAACAATTTTTCTACCAAAAATATTGCTCCGATCGTCAAACTTCGAGGGTGGTTTCCGGTAACTAATTTTCAGATATTGTTGTGAATGTAATTGTTCGAGTAGTTCCTAGTAGTTTTTCTAAAGATTAGAAAAATTCACCTGAAAATGGGAATATTTACTAGGTTTTTTTTTTTTTGTTTCTTTTGTATTATTGTTTTACGCAGAGTGACAATTGCGCAATTTATTTTTATCGACATTTTAAATTCAAATTTATGTTGAAATTCATAAAACACGAACAATTGTTATTTGCTTCGTATGGTTACGAATGTATACTATTATCGATTTAAATTTATCAAAAAACTTTCGTTCGGAATCTGTAACGGTTTAACGTCCAAAATACTGAAATGACATAACTTATTCTAATAGGTTCGATTTTTTTTTTTAGTCTTTTTAGATGTCTTGTTAAGAAACGTTTGTCGGACTGTCGACACCGTTGGCTGTTTTTTTAAAAATATTTTATTCAACTTTGGGGGTGGTTTCCGGGAACTAGTTTTCAGATATAGTTTAGGATGTTATTTTTCGATATTCCTTGTTAATTTCCTAAAGATTGTAAAAAATCACCTGCAAATGGGATTATTTACTCGTTTTTGTTTTATTGTTTTACGCAGCGAGACAATTTCGCCATTTTATTTTCATCATCGTTTCGGGTTCAAATTCATGTTGTATTTCAATAATAACGCGAACAATTGTTGGTTTGTTTTTTTTGTGTGTTTACAAATTTATACTATTTTAAAAATTTAAATCACTCAAAACACGTTCGTTCAGTATCGTGTTCCGATTTCGATGATTTATCGTTGCGTGCATATCCTGACGTTTCAACATTTTACCTTCAACCATTAACTTTTTACCTTCAACGTACATGAGTGGGCCAACAGAGAAAATCGAAATACGTCGGGTATTCGTATTATACAATGAAGGCCATGCGATCCGAGCCTTTGGGCATAAAAAAAATATTTTATACTTTGTCCTATCGTTAAATTGTGTATACGAGTACGTTGTAAACGGCCGAAGTGTTTTCTCTTTTTTATTTTATTATATTTAAAATTTTTTTTTTTTTTTTTGGGCGATTAAAAAAAATTCCGAACAATAAAACCCGCCGTCTGTTAAACGAGTGAAAAAAAATAAATAAATAAATAAAAATCTATCCATAAAAACGGATTAAAAATATGGCTTTTACGCGATTCCGCGTAAAGACCGCCCGGAACCCGGATAACTATATCATAAGAATATTTTTTATATAACCCGCCGACGTGGACGTGTTATATTTTTTATGGCCGGAATAATAAAAATTGTTTCCTCTCGCTCTCTCGATTTTATTACCGTGCCGTTTCCGCTAAATCGTTTTACCGCCCGATCCCCGCGGCCGTATATAATAACTAGTCTAGTCCGCCCCGTGTCAATCGAATTAATATACGAATAATATTAATAAAAAAAAATGTGTTTTTTATTTCTTCCTATCCGTGTAACGTCGGCTTGAACAGCGTGAAAATCGCCTTCGTTGCACATACGAAAAGCCCGACGTATTTCGAATTGCGGTTCGGTCCGCCCGTTAATCGCGGTGTACGTCAAATTCTGTAGGTGGAAAGTACTTTTTTATGCGTTTATATATATATATGTTCGCAATGATAAATCATTGGAAACGAAAAACGATTCCGCACGAAGGTTTTTTGATAAATTTAAATCGATAATAGTATCCATTTGTAACCATACGAAGCAAATAACAATTGTTCGTGTTTTATGAATTTCAACATAAATTTGAATTTAAAATGCCGGAATTGTCTCGCTGCGTAAAACAATAAAACAAAAACCAAAAACGAGTAAATAATCCCATTTGCAGGTGATTTTTTACAATCTTTAGGAAATTAACAAGGAATATCGAAAAATAACATCCTAAACTATATCTGAAAACTAGTTCCCGGAAACCACCCCCAAAGTTGAATAAAATATTTTTAAACAAACAGCCAACGGTGTCGACAGTCCGACAAACGTTTCTTAACAAGACATCTAAAAAGATTAAAAAAAAAATCGAACCTATTAGAATAAGTTATGTCATTTCAGTATTTTGGACGTTAAACCGTTACAGATTCCGAACGAAAGTTTTTTGATAAATTTAAATCGATAACAGTATACATTCGTAACCATACGAAGCAAATAACAATTGTTCATGTTTTATGAATTTCAACATAAATTTGAATTTAAAATGCCGATAAAAATAAATTGCGCAATTGTCACTCTGCGTAAAACAATAAAACAAAAGAGACAAAGAAAAAAAAAAAAAACACGAGTAAATATTCCCATTTTCAGGTGAATTATTCTAATCTTTAGAAAAACTACTAGGAACTACTCGAACAATTACATTTTCAACAATATCTGAAAATTAGTTACCGGAAACCACCCTCGAAGTTGACGATCGGAGCAATATTTCTGGTAGAAAAATTGTTCGCAGACTGTAAAAAACAACAGTTAACCGTGTCAACAGTCCGACAAACGTTTCTAAACTAAGCAATATTGGATGACTAAAAAATGCGATTTCGGTTTTTTGGACGTTTAAACCGTTAAAATTAATTTCGATTTTTGTTCTTTCGATAATTATAATTCAATTTTCTGGTATATCTTAAGATGAACCATTTTTTTTTTTTTTTTTTTTAATCAATAATATATACGAGTCGGTCAGGCGATCTTTTTATTTCTCTGGCTTTGATAATACAACAAGAGATCTCGCTGATAAACGCTATTTCCCCCCCGATTTTTCCCGATTCCGGAAAATATGTTTCCACTTTTTGCACCTCTAACGTTTACAAATCCTTTTCGGCCACGGCCAATCGCTTTTTCCTGGCCACCTTTAGTCTCTTCCGGTCTCTTCTTTCCCGTTTCTAATTCATTACGTTTTTAAATGGAGTTTTCATCACTATAACATTTGACCAGACTTTGACATTTCGAAAGGCCGCCATCCCCATAAAACAATAAACAATTGTGATTCGGTTCTTAACGGTGGGTTCGATCATTATCAGGCTTGTGTTCGGTGCAATTCGCACATACTCCTGTTCTTCCTCGTGGAATACCAATTTTTATATCTTCTCCGCCTCACAGAATTATTGTTATACCCAGGGTCTCGAAACATTTGCCAAATTCGGTTTACAAAAGTGTCGAGTGTACGTATTGTCGTACCGGTCGTGCCTGCGGTGTCGTCCACAAGAACGAGCGCGCGACCATCGTTTTTAACACACACACATATACAATAGATCGTGGTTTTTTTTAAAAATAATTTTCTCCCCGTGTTTTTTTTTTTTTTATACGGTGGATAAGTTCCCCTCGGGCGGGTTATTGTTGTTTTCGGACTACTCGATTCGGAATATCCGGGTGAACATTTGTCGGTTACGTCTAGGAGGAGATACGGACAATGAATGAGAGGTCGGTCGGTCGTTGCGCCGGGAATTCGCCGAGCCGTGCCCGACGCGAGACCGACAACGACCACAATGTTTCCGGCCGAGCGGTATAATAAAAAAAGTCGACAGTAAAAACGCGCGGGGCGGCCATACGGTTTTTTACGATCGTCTCGAGACGCGTTTCGGACGGATTTTTTTGCCTCGTTAGCCGGTCGGTCGTCGGCGGATTTGCCGGGGGCCCGTCGAACAGGATCGCGGACGATCGTCTCTGAACGCCGTCGGCGGCGTTTACATTAATCGCGCGACCGTTTGCTAATATCGAAGCTTCTTTTTTTTTTTTTTTTTTTTTTTACTCGACCGATAATCATTTTACGAAAAGCACACCTGATATGGCGAACACAATATAGATTATGGACATAGTGTCGCCGAATCGCATGGTTTTTTCACGGCTCCTCGTAACACGATCCGTCTTACGCCACACAATTTGATATTATAAAATTGTTTTGGTGGTGTCGGCATAACTGTCTGGTTGTCGGGATTATCGGGTAGGGATTTTTTTTTTCTTCAAAACCGATATCCTTAATGTAAGAAAAAAACGTCAACATGATATTTCTAGAATACGATAAAAACGTTAAGAAAAAAAAAAAAAAAAAAAATACAGTTTTCATCCAATGCATTAGTTAATTTCGACTTCGGATCACGGTTTTTTTTTTAAAATTTTAATTAATAAATTACAAATTATTTACAATCGATCGTGTTTTTAACGGTTTTCATCGTAAATTTCAACTTTAATCGCCCGTAAAAATAACTAACGGCATGCAGCTCGATTTTCGTTTTACCCATAAATACGCTGAGTTTATTGTGTTTTAAATTTTTTTATTTCTTATCACAAATGCTCGAAAATTTGTCACAGGGTTCAGCGTAATTTCCTTTTATGGCTGTATCGAAATACCGTAAAAATCGCAGCATTTTCCGTTTTATGCGGTTGAAATTTGCGCGGCTTTCTAACAAATCCAAAACTCTGTAGTAATTTAATTTCGTAGTTACGCATTAATAAAATTTTCGATTTAAGTTTATCACCATGTGCGTTTTTCGTTTAGAGTCGATTGCCGTTTGCAAATGATTTATCGTTGCGTACAGATATCGATTGAATTCCTCGCCGTCTACGTTCTCACCCGCCCACCCGTGAGCGGTATCCTACCATAAGAAAAGCAAAAAAAAAAAAAAAATATATTTTCATTTTTATTAAAATTATTTTATGTCCTTTTTTGTACCGTATAGTTTTTTTTTTTTTTTTTTATTTACTTATACCGATTCCGAGACCGTGGCCGATAAATTTATTCAAATTCCTCGGTGTATTTTTTATTTATTTTTTTTTTTTTAAATATTTTCACATCGCGCGTATACCGCGGCGGTAACGACGGGTCGTCTGCGCATATTGTCGTCCCGAATAGCCTCGGGGAAAAAAAAAAAAAAAAAAACCCGGAAAATAAAAAAGAAAACCGTACACGCCGCACGAGCACGAAATAATAATATTACAATGGGTACGTCATAATAATATTGTGTGCTGGCGTATCGAACGCCGCCGTTAAATTTTAATTCGGTTAATGGATTTGCGTCGGTCGCGCGAGTTAATCGTAAAAAAAAAAAAAAAAAAAAATAAATAAATAAATCCTGTCGTCTCGTAAGCCGACCGCAACGTACAAAAAAAAAAAAAAAAAAAAACAACCGATAATAAACTGACAAAAATATTGTTACGGTGTATACCGGGTGATTGTTTCGTCCGGGCGAATTTGATTTTGCAGGTTTGCCCTCCGGATATAATTGAATCGTTTTTTCTTGAATCATTGTATTTAAAAAAATACTAACAGAATATCCATTATGTATACGATAACCGTGCGTACAAACTATTAAAAAAACATTGTACATGAAATCGAAATTTTGCGATTTTCAACAATAACCCTCGCGTATTCGATTTGATTTGTGACACGCTGGTAATCGTTTAGTCAAAAGATTACGAATTTTCATTTTAAAACATTTTCGATATATCGATGTCGTGCCGGACTCAAAATAGATTTTCGAACTTCCCATCGCTTTACCACATCGATCGGACGGATTACAGAAATATTTGTAGTTTTCGTTGCGTGAAAGCCAGAACGCCGTACAGTAACAGGCATTTTACGCCGGTGTTTCCCAATGGGCGTGCCCGGAAAACTGGAATTTTACGTTTTAACAAGTTTAGTTATGTAAAAACAAAAAAAATGAAAAAAAAATAGGTGTACACGTTGAACAAAATATTTAAATTCTAAATCTAAAAAATTACAGTTTTTAGCGTGTAACGAGTACCGGTTGCTGGTTGCACAACTGTTCAATTCGAAGAGGAATTGACGATAAACATACTCGCATTTATCGTTCAACCGACAAAAGTCGTTCACGTTTTTTTTTTTTTGTAATATTAGTTGGTACGGAAAAACCAAGTTCGCAAATGTATATTGTAGGAAATGGTAAAAACGTATTTATTGTTTTTTCTGCAATTATCAGACACTCGGTATAAATTAAATTCCGAAAAATGGACGAGTGTGTGGTACATTCCTTTTTAAATTTCAATGAACGATCGGATCCAAAAGTTTCGAAAGTTGTTCTTGTTCGATTAGTTTTAAACGAGACATAGCATCCGAAGTTACTGCAAAAATATTGCGTACCAAGTCATATTCGTCAACAGGCAACGATGGGAAATATTTCTTCGTTTTTTTTTATTGTTTTAAAATGTACAAGGTTGTACATTTTAACCTACCCCCCATCGCGTTGTTTACTCACTGTCACTTATAATATAACTAAAATAAAGGTATTTTTTTTCCTTCAGATTGTCTGTATCTAGAGCAGAGTGTTACCAGCAAAGGGTGAATTTTTTATTTTAACAAATGTTATTATGCAAACAAAAAAAAATAAAATAGTTTACACGTTAAATTCTAAATCTAAATAAGTACAATTTTAATGTGAAACGTGTACTTGATTGCTGGTTGCATAATAGTTCAATTCGAGGGTGAATTGACGATAAACATACTCGCATTTCTTGTTCAACTAATAGAAGTTTTTTAAATTTTAATATTAGTTGGTTACGGAAGAACCAAGTTCGCAAAGGTATATTGTAGGAAATGGTAACAACGTATTTATTGCTTTTTCTGCAATTGTCGGATATACTCGGTATTAAATTCAATTCAAAAATATCGACGAGTATGGTAAGTTTATTACATTTTTAATTTCAACGAACGATCGTATCCAAAAGTTCCGAATGTTGTACTTGTTCAATTCATTTTAAATGCGATATAGCGTCCGACGTTACTGCAAAATGATTGCCAATAATATGGAATCGTATTCGTCAACAGACAACGATGGGTAAATATTTCTTCATTTTTTTTTATTGTTTTGAAATGTACGGGGTGGTTAATAATCAGAGCAGACGTTACTTCTCCGTGTGGATCAATATCTGCTGTTAATGGAAAAAAAAAAAAAAAAAATGTGTAGTCGATTCCTTTCCGATATTTCACCAAGGTATGCCGCGACTTATAGAAATTAATTTATAATGTGCAGCGATGGAAAAATGCACGGGAACCCAGAGAAGACCTAACTTAGAGCAGAATTTGAGATTGAAAATAATGATAAAAAAAATATACGATTATTGTTTGCGGTTCGATACTGCAATTTTTTTTCACGACCTCCGGTTTATCTGTTGTGCGGACATTTTTTTTATTATTTTTCTGCGAGGCCCAGCACAATTTTCCATAGACCCTTTCTACCGCCGCCGTTCAGTAATCGGTAATAAATTGTAATTCGTTATTGACTTCAGACAATCGATACTAGCCGATCTATGGTTTTAAACGTTTAAAGTCTTACGACTTTGACCACCCCCATCACGACCCCATCCGCCAAATGCGTTTAAGACACCGGCCTAAAAAAAAAAACCGTGTCTTCGGCACGACACCAGTGCACTGGTTTTAAAATCGTATGTTTTTAAACGATTTACGGGAGCTGTACCAAAAGTAATGCACAAAATGCTCCGAATAAATAAGTATTTATTTTAAACATACTACAATATTATAGCTTTCGATTACCTTCGGCATAATCTCCCTGCTCGTCTATATCCGATACCGTCGTTTCTGGAGCTCTGGAATGCCGCGTAGGACGCCATATTTGTTGTGCTCACGGTTCCTTCGACCCACTCCTTCATTTAGATTATTTGAGTCGGTAAAACGGATTCCTCTATTTAGTTATGGAAATAAATCAATGTCCGGGGGGGGGGATTTAAATCCGGCGGATGCGGTGGGTGTCCGAGGCTTTCCCGTTTTTTCTAAAAGAGCGACGACTGGTGTGCCGTCCGATATGCGGCCGCGGTTTGTCGTGCAACATGGACACACCGTGTTGCCACATTCCCGGTCGCTTTTTACGGATTTCTGGTGGCAGTTTTTCGGCAAGGATTATTTTCTAGTATTCCCCCGTCGCACTACTGGTCGTTCTTCGGGGTGGCTGGCGAGAATAGCCGCTTTACTGTTGTCTTGAGTGACCGTAGAAGGTCGACCAGAGCCGAGAGGGACCGTCACGGGATCGCTGATACCGTCTTTGCACCGTACTGCGATCCACAGGGTCTGTTCCACGCGCTCCATTTAACGCGGCCTAAATTTCAGGCACTGTTTTCACACGGATCGTTCCGATTCTATTGTATGCTCGAAAACAGAAGTGCCAGCCGCCGAATCGTTTTCAATTTCGTAATCGCTCTCGCGTATCATTTTACATTACTGAAACCACTGGAACCGGGAACCACCGTGTTGGTTAGATTTCAAGCTACAAACTGATACTGTAATCAGCTGATAATACCATATTGCAAGACAGCTAGTGCGCGCTGTGAATTGCTCTTGGGTCCTCTCTCGTGTTTGGTTATAACTCGCGTTTGTAATTTCACTCGATTAATTTCTGTAATTTTTTATTATTTATTTGCACACCGTAATGTGGCGCTGGAACGGTTTTTGAACCGTGCGGGCTGTGTCTGTGTATGAGCATAAATCGATAACGCCGTTGATTAATCTACAGATTATTTTAGAAATCAGATTATTTTATGGTCTTTTTTCGGGTTTGAAATTAAGTTGACGGTTGAAATAAATAATTTAAAAATGCTCCGATAAAAATTGTACACGTTTTTTTCTTCAATATTGCTCCAGTTTTATTGCCGAAAATTGTATTGCAATAGTTTATTTATTATTATTATTATTTTTTTTTTTTATAGAATTTCAACGATTATTGTTCGATTGTTTCAATATTCAACATACTAATTATAGGGCACGACTGAAACCCAAATTTGTTAGCAGTTTGGGCTCAGCCCCCAAGGAATTTTTTTCGTGAGGCCGTTTGTACTTTTTGGCCTGCCCATCCCCCCCGGTGAACCGTTGCCCCCGACATCGTCAGATTACTAAAAAATTCCATATCCGACCGATGGCCGTTTTTTTAATATATATATATATATATAAAAAAATAATACGCCTCTCGCAGTCAGTCGAAAACAAACCGCTAGCGCGTACAGAAACGAAAGTGTTAAATACAAAAAAAAAAAAAAAAACTGTTTTATTTATAAACCTATATAAGATGTGTAGTGTGTATATATCGTCGACTCGGTGGGGAAACTGCACCAAACACGCTCAAATGTCCGGAAATCGAATTTTAACTTTTTCAATTTTTTGCGGACGTAAATGGTCTCATCGGCTTGTTGGTAGTGATTCGAATGAGTTCTCGCGCATAAATACCACGGCTATTGTCGAATGTCGTCGAATTTTTTTTTAAACGCCGGTTAGAGGGACGGACATGGGAGGAAATGGTGATTTTATCGGGAAAGTGTCCGGTTTGTAACGTTTCGCCCGGAGTCTGTCGGACGAGCGTTTTTTTTTACAACGTCTGAAAATCCGCGAAATTCGCAGTCGGTGGAGTTTTCGCCCGTAGCCCGCCGATGTTTTTTTTACAAGCGATATAATACGCACAACGCCGGTATAGGGTTTGCCGGCGAGTATTGATCAAGTCGGAAATTTCTATACGCGCATTAGACGGGCGTAATATTATTATATACATGGAAACGCACGGTTTTCGAGAGTATTATTACATTATTACACTGGTTTGGGTTTTTTATTTTTTTTTTTTTTTTCTAGGTCAAATTTTTACCGCCGTTCGCGGCGGTGGAAATTTTCGTGGAGGCGGCGCGTATGAATAAATAATTAAACCGCCGACAATATTTACCGTAGGCGTGTAATATCGGTCGGCGCGTCTAGTTTTTTTCTTTTTTTTTTTTCTTTTCCACGACGTTTTATCGTAATTAATAGGGTTCGGATTTTGTGGCGAAACAAATCCATAAAAAAAAAAAAAAAAAAAACCATTAAATACAAATCTAAAACGACAAATTTCAATTACACATTAAATTGAATACTAAAACAATGAACTTGACGACCATTTATATTTGTTACAGTTTAAAACTCATCCTATTGGGTGCTTATATTATATTTTTATGCATGGCAAATGACCGGTTCCACATCAACTGAACTAATTGGTGCGTAATTCGTATCGTAACGAAATCGTTTCAATCACCCTGTTGCACATTAATGTTTAGCGCTGTGCCATTATAAATCCTATTGATTTTTCGATGTTCTACCCATCCGTTCTATTCTATGAAAAAAAAAAAAAAAAAAAACGATTGCTCTTTTCTAAAATCAATTTCGCGACTTCAAGCATTAGCTTCCTCTAAATTGTGTTTTGCTTCCGACCCAGTAGCTATAGTTTTTGCCGAAGGTTCGCCAAAAAAAAAAAAAAAATAACTATTTTTATATTATAATTTATTCGCATTGATATTTTGATATATCAATGCGAATACTTGATACAAAAAAAATATCTCTTTTTTTTTTTCAAATATTTGTAATTGCGTGTGGTATAAATACAACATTTTTCGTTTTTTTTTGTTTAATATCTGGCAAGTATTAGATATACATGGAAATATGTTAGATTTTTCATTAAAACAATGTAAAAATTCAGAAAAAAAAAAATTACCAAATGGGGAATAAAGCAAAATAAAGTTTACTCCATTGAAATCAGAACGATCCAAAACGTATTTATTTATAACAATAATCTTTCTAACTAACCGATTTACTACACGACAACATAAAAAAAAAATTGGGTGAGACAAGGTGTAAATATTCTTTTCGATGAAAATATTAATATGGACACCGCCGACTGGGAAGTGTGCGGATAGTTATCAGATTCGGACATTTTGTCATCTGCAAGGACCGCAACAAGTACTCAATCATCGGACGAAGAAGAGGAACGTGAGAATGTGCACAGAACCATCCCCCATCCTCACGATTGCACAAGCGCAGATTCATTATAATGAGCTGGGCGATTTATCGAAAACAAACCAGTGGTGAGCGATGTTTTTTGCCAATAGGTTCGCTTAAAAAAATTGTTTACTATTTTCACATATAATAATTTATTTGCATAGATATTTTATATATATTTGAATGCGATCAAGTATTCACTTGATACAAAAAATAACAAATAAAAAAAATATCTCGTTTTTTTCTTTCTAATTTTATAATTGCATGTGGTATAAATCCAACATTTTTCGTTTCGATAATACTACAATTCCGGCACAATAACGATAGTTATTTTATCAATCGTTCGTTTTTTACTGGGGTTTTTTTTTTTATTAATGGCAATAATATTATAATCGAAGTATTAGATACACATAGAAATACGTTAGATTTTCATGAATATAATGTAAAAGTTCAGAAAAAAATTTACTAAATTGAGACAAATGCAAAAGAAAAATAGCAAAATAAAGTTTACTCCATTGAAATCAAAAACGTAATTATGTATAAGAATTATCTTTCTATCACACTCCCATAAAAATAAGCATTTAGCCAATTTTTTTGCCTAAAATTCGATACAGTGTTCCTCCACCGACCATTATTCGCCAAAAAGACAATCATGACAGCGGATTTAACCGTTGCAGCACTATACGAGTAGATCAAAAAAAAAAAAAAACAACGATTTTTTAATTTCGGAAACGCAAAAGCCCGGGAAAGTTGTAGTTTAGTGTCCTAAATAAGTGGTACAAAAAAAAATAAAAATAACAAGTGCAAATCTTCAGTTCGCGAATCGGGCTTAAAATTTGGGGAAAATAGCCAAAAGACGAACTATTTGAATTATTATAAAATGAATATATTTAAAATTGTACAGTCGTCATTTCATTTTTTAATAATTTTCAGAAAATGTTGGCATAGTTTTAAATTGTTCTTTGCAACCGAATGACGGCATTGCTGATCTTGAGAGCAGCGTTGCCCTTATAAAAACCGTTTTCTTCTCCGCATACTTTTCGAAATGACTCCCGTGGACTAGCTTTAACGTTTTCATCAACATTTTGGGTGCGACACGAAAAGTTAATAAACTCAAATTCTGGTGTTACACTTGTATTTTGAAGTTTTTCGAGGCTCTCTGTAGAAATATTTTCATCATCGGAGGAGACAAGAGTTTGGAATTTAGTCCAGTAAATGTGTTCAGTGTAGTCTGAAGCTTTAAAGTTAACTTTTGGTGGTAGACAATTTTCAATTGGATTTCTATCGTCTAGCTTTTAGTAACCTTACCCAACGGAGGCTAGCTCTCTCATATTTACTGTCGTTGCTAATAACATTTTTCCGGGATTGCCGAGCTATTTTGGCCAACTTTTGAGTTCATGCGCGAACTGAAGGTACAATGGATCTAAATGATTTCAGGTTAATTCCTAGCTATATACAATTATTTGACGACTGTACAATTTTAACCGTATTAATTTTATAATTAATCTGAAGTTTTCAAATGTTTCAGTTTCAAACTCTAACCCCGGTGCGCGAACTTTGGATTTTTTTTGTTATTTTTTCCTTATTTCGGATACTAAACTACAATTTTCTCGCGCTATTGCGTTTCCGGAATTCAAAAAAAAATTGGGTTTTTTCGACCCACTCCCTAGTTGGAGATGTGGGGGGAGTCTAATGTGTATTTCTCGTCAAGTCGTGAATCGATATGATTTTGAGTAGATTCTTAGTGCAAAGGCAAGTCGTTAACGAAACACCGAAACGCTAGTCACGTGTAATCGTTTGCATTTGCGCGGTCGATGGCACAGGATTTAGCCGAGCGCCGTACGATATTCGCGTATCCGGTGTATTTATATTGATGGACATACAATTTTTTTTCTTGCACGCGGCCGTATTGCCGTATTTGACGTTTTGCTTACATTACATCCGTACTGCTGTGGTCACGGGAATAATTAATTACGGGAGGAGATCCTGCGAGATTTATTCCGCGATTGTTATTCGGGCACTGTGCCCGGCTCCCGTTGAACATTTCCCGGGCGCGCCGCGGATCGGCCCCCGGGCACAGGTGACGGCCGTGGCCGAAGACCGTCCGAGGGCGCGGCGTTTCGTTGTTGGCCACGTCGTCGCCACTGTACTCTTGAAGAAGAAAGAAAAAAAAAAAAAACCAAACATAAATCGTTTCCGACGTAAACATATGTATAATATTAGCGAAATTATTTTGATTTCGTGTGCGTGCCGTGTTGTAAAACGAGCGTGTCCCGTACGTCTGTTTAAATTTCACGTCCGGCGGGCGTGCCTAATACGCTATAAATAATTCCGCGACGAAAATCGATAGTCTATTTTTGAAGGAAAAAAAAAAAAAAACGTATGGATACACGTCAGCGCGGTGCTAACAATAATTACAACATAGCCAGCGTAAAGGCGTAATAATAAAAGAAGAAGAAGAAGAAAAAGAGGAGCGAGGAAAAGTCCCCGTGTAACGTTTTCTCTTCTTGTTCATACCTGTGAAAACTCGATTAAATTTACTCATTAAATAACGTCACGGATATACTTCGCGCCTCCGGTTGGTTAGATGATAACCGATTGTCGTTTTTCGTTTTTTTGTTTTGTTATTCGTGTGACCAAAGCAGATCAACGAAAAAAAATAAAAAAAATAATACTAACGCAAACTTACAACAGTGTTCCCCGTACTACAGGTGGTTCATAATATTATTATTTGGGAGATGCCTCGCCCCATACATCGTACGGAAAATATAAATTTTGATAATTACGCTACGCGATTATTGCCGGTGCTTTCTGTCGGATGACTTTATCGGTTTTCCTCCGAAACCGGAGGTTAGGTTTTTTTTTTAGGATACTAGAAAAACGCCTCGGCCAAAACACCGGATGAAAATTTAGCGTCTGCTGAGTCGGATGATAATCGGTGTGTTTTTTAAAAACGTATTCCTTACATTTTAAATGTCAAACTGTGCAGGCGTACTGAAAAATATTCGATTGCTATTGGAATTTATTCTTAGATATTGTCCGGTATTTATAATATATTTTCTCATAAAAATCGCATTTCTCGTAAAATAATCGTTTGGCACATTCATTTGTTTAAATAAAAATATTATTCGTAACGTTGAACGTCGAATTTAATTTTTACGTTTGCGTTCTACATATCAAGACGTCGCCTAACTTGCAGTTATCGATGTGTACAGCTGACACTCGGAACTTGACCGGAAAATTCGAATCCGAGTGATTTTCAAACTTGTTACGATATCCCGAATGGATATAAGTCCACGTGTTTCTGTCTTGTTGTACGTTTAAATTAATCCCGGAAATACGAACAAAGGACCACGGGATATTTCCGTGTTTTTTTTTTTTGCGCGAAAAAAGTCCAATGATTGCAGTAATAATGATAGTCTCGCATTGGTACGCCGCGCATTTTCGTAAAAAAAAAATAAATAAAAGTATTGGGTATAAAGTTTTCGATACATAAGGATTGATAAAAAAAAAAAAAAAAAAAAAAAAAAATACAACTTATGTATTTCTAAACTGTGATTGATTAATTTGATAATGAGTTTTTGATTTAAATCGTATTTTGGGAATAATTGTTCCGGTCTTTTGTACGTGAAACTACGATGACGTTTCATTAGCACGTCGTATTTTTTTTTTTTTTTTTTTTTTATCACACTGTTGCGTTTATGTCTGTAAAATCTTTTTTTGTAATTATCGTTTTTTAATTTTTTTTAATTTTATCTCTTCGAGTAATACACGTTTGGCGGTCCCATCACGAAAATTTCCCGATGTTATTCTATCCAGTTTAGTATGATTTTAGTCTCTCATCGAAAATTAATTAGGCCTCTTATCTTGTGGGTTCTATCACGGAAATTATTCGGTGTTTTTCTACCTTTTTTTTTTTTTAGCTTCTTTTCAATTTACAATATTTGGCAATGTTTTAAGTGTTATTTGAAATTTGTAAATCGTGAAAATAAATGAATGGGGGCTAAATGGTTTGCTAAAACAGGTAGAAAAACACCGGGAAATGTACGTGACACACCGGCCAAATATCGTCTTTTGAGTAGACAGCAACCGGTGAACCTCGTCCAAAGCGCCCGAAAGCACAACAAACAGCTGGGAAGGTTATGGCCTCAGTATTTCGGGATAAGCAAGGTATAATGTTTATCGACTACATTGAGAAGTGAAATACCATCAACGATGAATATTATATAGCGTTATTGGAGCGTTTGAAGGCCGAAATTGCAGAAAAAAAAAAAAAAATTTTGTTTCATCAAGACAACGCACCGTGCCACAAGTCCAAAAAAAAAAAAAAAACAATGGCAAAACTACACGAATCAATGATCGAATTGCTTTCGCATCCACCGTATTCTCCAGATGTGGCTCCCAGCGACTACTGGCTATTCGCAGACCACGAAATAAATGCTCGCCGGTAAGAAATTTCGCTCGAATGAAGAGGTTAATCAGTGAAACCGAGGCCTATTTTGAAGCAAAAGACAAATCATTCTACAAGAACGGTATTGAAATATTAGAACGGCGTTGTGAACGACTGTGTTGCTCAGGACGGAGATTATGTCGATGAATAAAGTCAATTTTTTGATGAAAGGACCGTGGGTGTTTTTGTTAGGCCCGGGACTTATCAGCCCATGCCATATACAACATTCGAAAATTTAGAACGACACTTTACCTACCGCTCTTATCACGCGAGTGTAGTGGCCGTTCGTCATCAACAAGAAATAAATACTGCGCGGCGCAATTAACCCGGAAATGAGATATTACGAGAATTTCTATTATTTGATTATTTTACATTTAACGTTTACGTATTAATTACGTTATTCGAAACGGAAATTGTCTCACGTTGTCCGGCGCATACGCAGCATTTACAGCGATTTCCCATCGATTCAGCCAGCCGATACAAATGCTGATAACAGATTGGAATTCATCGACGGTACCGGTCAATCGTGGTCGTTTCGAAAGTTTGTTAATTTGTCAAATGGAAACGGCCGCGCAATAGCCGCGGGTTTCTAGAATATATATATATACACAGGGTTATTCAAAATGGTTCATCCGATTAGAAATAGCTAGAAAACGGTTAATTACAAATGTTAACTTAACAAATTGTATACCGGCCCGATAATGGGTATTCCAATGTTCTTGAACGTCATTAGTCGGTGATTGTAAAATTGTCGCCAACGGCGAATTGTTCGCAAATATTACGCCACAAACCGTTTTGTCGAAGTGCGAATCGGCGCACGGACCTGCACCGCGCTTAGACCGATGGTTTAAATCTCCATGCAAAATCGGGGGGTTTTTGTGCAAAGAATGTAGCCACAGGCCGACCTCGTGTATCCGACAATAATGCGGATTGAATCCGAGAGAGTTTTCAGCGCAGTCCGCGCAAGTCGAGGACCGGGAATTCCACAAACGGCGTGTTCTGAGACGTGAAACCGTATGAGGGCTGCAAGTGTTACGGGCTGTAAAGCCTACTGATTCATTTGAAACGACTTTCGTTAAGTATTTTTTTTTTTGCAGGATGTAAATAAAAACCTAAGCTGCTCGCTTAGTATCCAGTGACAAAGTAACGTTCCACTTAGGTGATAAGGAGCACCGTCCGTATACGGGGTACGAACAACCATCATTCCATCATAATCGAACACGAACGTGACTCACCCGGAGTTAATGTGTTCTGTGCCATACCAAAGGCACAGGTTTATGGGCTCCCCCTTTTTTTTTATTATTATTGAAAACACAGTAGATCATATTTAGAAATACTCGAAACTTGGCTACTCCCACGGTCAAACAAACATTCCGATGACTACGATTGATTAAACTTTACATAGTTTTCTTTCGTTTAATGTATAATATATTGCTGTGAACATAAAAAATAAAAATACGTATGCATTGATCGGATGAAACAACATTTTGAAACGCTCTGTATTACGATTTATCTTGAATTTTCTAAATTAAACAGTTGAAAAGTGTATTTGATCAATTTCACCATAAAGTTTTGAACAACTAAAAATTTATGATAATAAAATATTTTCGTTTTTTACTTTTATACAGGCGTTTGAACATTTTCCAACATTAATTGACATTAGTATTTATGTATTACCTTTAAACAATTTATAATTGAATTATTTAGGGTATTCGTGTTTAATATTGAGTTACCAGCACTCGTGTTTCGGCCGTTTAGGTCATTATAAGACGCCTAACAGAATTATCGTTCACGAGATGACGACAAGCAATTAAAAAACGAGTAATAAGCAATCGTCGTCTGTGATGCAGATGCTGGCGATCCCGATCATTAAAATATCACTAAACTGAATAAGTGAAACACAGTTTTTCAATAATTTTCAATTTCCAATAAAACATTTTCACAAAATCGTAGTCAAAGAAATATGTTCAAACTGACATCCTCAGTCGACAAGGTTTTTTTTATCCATTTAGTTTTAGTTTTTTCATTAACATTTTTATTGTGGAAATTTTGGACTGAATTTCGATTAGGTTACTTGATCGATCTTATGTACACATCAAGTATCGCTGAGAATCTGTGATTTTTTTTTATTTTGCTTTAATAAATCGATCTGATGGGCAGCAAATTGTTCAAAATTAATATTTAGTGGATAAATAAATAAAATACCTATCCGATTTGATTTCCCTTAAGGTCGTCTTTATAGTGCGTCGGTGAATCGAGAAGTTTTTCGTTTCTCCCGAGAGACATAACATATGCGTATATTGACGAATAGGATTTCACGTGCAATTAGGATTGGTAACGATGTAGTCACGGGTTTGATGGCGTGCAACACGGTTGTAAAACATTTATCATAGTAAAAAAAACAAAACAAAAAAAAAAAAACACCTCGGTACCGAATAGAAAAGATGCTTTTGAAACGTGACGCAATGGAAATGCTTAAGATTAAACGGACGGGAAGAGAATCGGAACGGCAAGTACCGAACGGAATAATGAAAAAAAAAAAAAAAAACGAGAACATGACCGTAACGTATTTTATAAGCCAGAAAGGAAAATATTACGAAAAACGTTATCACAGATGGGGACGCGGGAGGCCATTATGAAGATGCAGACCTAGAGATGGACCGTGCACTTGAAACAACATTAGGATAAGAACAGTCTGTAATGGCTGTAAAGGAGTTAGGTTACAAGAATTAGGAACCTAAGAACTAGGCAAGTTGAAAAAGGCGAGTAAAAGAAAAAGGATAGTTTTGGAGGGGAACGCCATCAGGTAAAACGATTTCGACGGTGGCCCGAACTGAATTTATTTTTTTTTTTTTGTAACGAAAAAATTACACGCCGTCGCACGGTTGATAAGTCGACATTTCTGGGAGGGCCCAGTTTTACCCCTGTTTTATCGTCGTCTCCCCCGGTCGGAGTTTTGGCGCCGGTCAGTATATTGTTGTATTAATAACCGGGTTTTTTAGTTTTTCACCACTCACCAGGGGCGAGCACAAGTAATTACTATCGGGACGCGGATTTCGCCTGTTGTAATTTGTCAACGTTTAAACTTTCCGCTTCAAGTCGACCGCGCTCAATTACATATTTATGTAATTAATTTACCAGAATAATGTTAATTCTATTTTATTTTTTTTTTGAAACCTAACTAACGGTTTTAGTTTTTTTTTTAAAAAACTTTGTCGATTAAAAAAAAAAAAACAAACGTTTATACCGGGAAATTTCAAGAATATTCGGAGGGCAAACCAGGTTATTAATAAACAGATCGTTCCAGAGTTTTTTTTTTTGTTCGAGATCTGCATTGCGCGACATATTGCGATTGCAGTAAAATTGAATTTTACGAAAACGGCAATAACATTATTACCATAATAATCAAAAAAATACCCAACCGGTTCGGTTTGATATCTAAAACGTTGAAAATCGTTTTGGTGCACTTGATTTCTTGGTTCCTATCACACAGACGGAAAATTAAATAGTGAAACCGGAGCTTTAGTCGTAAGAAAAATGATATTCAGTAAAGCTATACGATTTCCAAAATTACGTACGAGTGACCACGACGATGAGACGCTCGAATGTTTGCTCTGCTGGTTCACGCCAAAAAATGTAATAATATTAATTTCGTATTAAATTTATTTAAATATTTTAGTTAAAGTCCCATACGACCTATGGGTTTTCACCGTACAGAACGTGCCGAGCCAACCGAGGTCCGAAAAATACCGAATATAATCGCCTCTTTTCGGCTTTTTTGTGTTAAAATTGTTATTTTTAAACTCAATCATTTTCGTGCGGATTGCTTTTTCCGAAAACGCCGCTCGCAATACCGTTGTCTACGGTAGTTACTCGAAATTATATGTTAAAACTGTCTTGGCATTATGTCTACAATAGACTCTACGTCTAAGTGATCAAATAAATTATTGTTCGTCGAGAACGTTAATACGAGGTCTGTTCAAAAAGTACAAGGATTTCATTTTTAATATTTACAAAAATGAAGTTACATATTATTTAAAAATATCTCCTTCGAAACACACTCCTCCGGACCATGTGCAGTGATCCCGGCGATCTTGCCATTTTTCAAAAGTCCTTTGGAACTGTTCCAAAGTTAAAGATACGAGTTCTGTTGCCGCGTTCGCTTTAATTTCCTCTACATCTTAAAAACGCGTTGTCCTTTAAGCGCAGGTTTTAGTCTTGGGAATAGAAACAAAATCACATAGGGCCTGAGATCAGGAGAATAGTTCGCGGGACCACAGCAATTTTTTTATCAGCCGAAAAGTCACGAACCGGCAGCGCCAAATGCGCCGGTGCATTGTCGTGGTGAACAATCGCGGAACGAATTTGGCAGCGCGGCCCTTCTCATCTGTATATTTTCCTGTAAAATTGCACGACAAGACTCAATTATGATTCGCTTTTTTAACTCACGAACGGTTAATCGGCGGCCATTTTGGATTTTTTCGCAAATTGTCGCCACACCATCGTTTCTGGACGACGTCGACGGTCTTCCAGAACGTGGATCGTCTTCAGTTGACCGCTAAATGTGCTTGAAATGTTTAAAACACTCGAAGGTCACGGAATCACTTAATGAATCATCCACAAATGCGGTTTCAGTCATTTCCGCACGTTTCCGTTGCATCGTTTTTACCAAGTTTCAAGCAAAACTCGATGCACACGCGTTGTTCGTTAATTTCGGACATGTGCGAAAACGGCGAACGAAACAAACCGTCTGGATTTAACCGCGTGTAATATTGTATTGAGATAAGATAAGAAGCGACTTCGGGTTTTGTTTAAAATATTCACTAGTTCACGGGGAATACAATTATTTGCAAATTGAAACGTTATCGTGTGTAGATTAGCCGTAACAACATTTGTCCTGGTACTTTTTGACCAGACCTCGTACATCCGATGGTACCCTCTCAAAAAATATATACCTCCCTCCCATCCCCTACCCACTCCTTTACCGGATTTACAACTAAAAATATTTTTATTAATACGTCTACAATTATACGTACTAACTTAATTTTTTACAAATAACGCGTAACTATACGGTTCTGGAGACAATATATAAGACGTATCTATAGATTTTCGGTTTCCCGTCCACATATTAAACATTAAATTTATAGCAGGAGCTTGTCGATTTCGTCTTTAGCCGTCTACGGCAGCTTTAACGTGTTATTTATAAATATTGTATCCCGGAAAATGTTGAGTTGTCCCTCTCGGGACACAAAGTCTGATATATAAACGCGGGTCTCGTCGACTATACAACACGGCCGTTGCGAATGGTCACCAGAGGATCGTATTTCGTTCTTTTTCCAGGCCGGCCCCAGAGGATTTCGCCAGCCAGTCCCGTCCTCGGGTTCTTTTTATGTCGAATTGTCCTCGGAAAATTAAGAATTTCACACTTTACCGAAGGCCAAGGGCAGGCGCGAGGATACTATACGGTTATAATATTCAAATGGACTCGCAACACGATGGTTTTGATGTTTCGCCCACGTCTGATTTGTATAATATTATCTATCTTTTCCCCGCAACTTTTGAACACGTCTAGCCGCGCCCTCCGGATCAAACGAGCTAGTACTTGATAATCAGACCTGATTTATAGGCCGATTTGAGTAATACGAAATTGAAATAAAATTTCTGATCAATCGCGGAAAGGATGTCATTTTTTTTTTTTAGTTTTTAACATCCCCGCAGAATTTTTAAATTTAATCAATGTGTACATGATTTAAGTCAATTACGTGCTTGAAAAAACTTTTCTGAAGTTTTCGATATATTTTAGTTTTTGTCTAATTTCTCTGAACTTCAAGCCCGGTGCACGGACCGGACATATGCACTTGGAATTTTTTTCTTAATTCGTATATTACGCTACAATTTTCTCGCGACATATGGCGTTTCCGAAATAAAAAAAAAAAAATCGTTTTTTTCGACCCGCCATAATATACTTTCATTTCTTACTAATTTTTTTTTTTTTTTTTTTTTTGTAAATATCACAAGCGTATTTTCAAGTATTCAAGTGGATAATGTACGAACACGACATGTAACTACGGAGTGATGTAAAAAAAAAAAAAAAACACGGAATTATGACAACGCCGCGGATATAATAAATGCGTCGCGGCGAGACGAACGACCGTCGCATAATATTGGCGGCGACGCGACGTCTCCGGAATCGATAACCGCGGTCGCCGGGCTAACCGATCGGGATACCGATGAGCGGGAGGGGGGTGGGGGTGGAGGTGGCGGTGGGTGAAGACGGGGTGGCGGGCGGGCGGTCGGGCGAATCTGCCGCAGGGTTGGGATTCAATGTCGGGAACACACCCCGCCGCCGCGGCCGTCGTATCCGTGTCCCGGGCTCTATCCCACCGCCCGTGGCCGCGGGTAAAACCGTTGTTTCTGCCCGCCGCGTCCGCCGGACGGAAATCCGTCGATTATCGCGGCGCGTCGGCCGGCACCACGTCGCGTTCAACGACGGAAACTGTCCGCGTGACACACGCGGCCGCCGTCAAGGGGACCGAGCGAATTTCCGGACTTTATCCGCGCAGTTTCCTCTCGTCCCGCCCGCAAGAGAATTTCGGCGTCGGTTCGCCACTAAAACGTCCGGCGGCAATACGAATTCCGTACGAGACGCGTTAGCGGACGGACGATTCGAATTTTACGGTTAACCACGGCACGGGCCATCGACGGGCACCCGAACGTTTTCTGTTATTTATTTTTTCGCTTTCCCGCCTCGCGTATTTCGCATTCTAACAACCGCACCCATACGATTGGATATTTATATTTCTATATAGGCCAGCGGTTCTTGAACCGTGCACCGCGGTTCCCTAGAAGGGCACCCCACAAGCCCAATCCGCAAGAACCGCGGCCCATACGGAAAAAAACAATATTTATACGCTTCCAATAACCTGACCGAAGCGAAAAATTTATTACTTTTACT
This sequence comes from Tuberolachnus salignus, assembly GCA_956483605.1. Taxonomy (NCBI): domain Eukaryota; kingdom Metazoa; phylum Arthropoda; class Insecta; order Hemiptera; family Aphididae; genus Tuberolachnus; species Tuberolachnus salignus. Next base: position 1,949,721 of record OY101429.1, on the reverse strand, counting down.
GTGATATGTGTGCATTTTTTTTTTTTTTTTTTGCTGTCTTTAATTACTTTTTCGACCGGAAATCTCGCTTCGATCATCGACATAATCCAGAGGTAATTTCTCGCAAATGTCGTTGGATGTTAATTTTTGATTTTTTCATTCAGTTTACATTAAAACGGAAAAAACCGGGGGGGATATAGAACGCATTCTGTTGGTTTCGATTAGATTTTTTTGTTTTATGTCGGCGATGAAACAATCGTGAAACGTACACCGATTACTTACTTACTATTAGCACTTTCTAGACGAGGTGCAATTTTTTAAAATATTCTGGACGTTTTTAGGTTATTGTTAGATGTTTAACACGTTCTAGTTTATTATGGTTCTATGTGAATAAAAATAATTTCGGTTCCGTAATAATGCACACCAATACGATCGGAGGTTAATCGTAATTTTTACCGAACGGTAAAAAAGGAGAAAAAAAATGTTACCGGCGTAATGTCGGTAGTTTTCTCATGAGCGTTTAACGTCCGAATTGCCTCGGGATTTTCACAGGAAAATCTATTTAAAAAAAAAGAAGACAAAGTCGTCTAAATAGATTGGTAACCACTGCTGTAGACGTTTGGCGTCGGTGGAGTTCGGTCCGAAATCGCCTATTGGAATTTCGAACGCGATATCTGTCGTTATAAATAACACTTTAGTCGTCGTCCGGTGTTTTCGCATTCGTTTTTACATTTTGTTTTTTTTTTTTTTTTTTTTTTTTTTTTTTTTTTTTTTTTTTTTTTTTTTTTTCTACTATAAAACGTCCGTCGAGTGTGTTCCGACGTTAGATTCGTTTCGAAAAATGCGTTTTGTCTCTCCGGCACCGTTTGTTTTCCTCCCTCCCGATAAGTTCTATCCGCAATGCGAGGTCGTCCGAGAATGAGTTTTTTTTTTTTTTTTTGGTTTTTCGACGTTCAAAACAAAACGCGTACTTACGAGATTCGATTATCGTCGGTTTGCGTTTAACCGCAAATTATATTGTATTATTACGAGGCGGTTTGTCCGTAGTGCGCGGTCGGCGAATTTATGGGCGCCACGCCGTCGTTTCTCCCGAGAGACAAACGAAATAATAACGATAATTATTTATGCGTATCGACGGATTGGAGGTTTCATACGCTATTATGCCGAGGCGTGTAACTGCGTGCACATGTCGCCGTTAATCCGATATATTTAGTTGGTACGGGAGTTAAAAAAAAAAAAAAAAAAAAAAAATAGGTTATGAAGACTGGCTACGGCACGTAGTCTTCATACTATCGGACCGAGCGTCGCAGCGGTTCTAATCGAGTGGTCCACGCCCCACCTGCCGGGCGGGGGATGGCGGCGGTCCTCGACCCCTATCGTTTCTCTGGTCTTTCACGCGCGCGCCATACACTTCCGCGATTATATACCCGTTCCGGATGCAAGAATTTTTCCGGATCCGTAACCACATGACGAAATGGACATTAGTGTTACGGACTCTGCCCCGACCTGTACGTACAATTGGCCGATAACAAGTAAATGCTGGACTTGTGACGAGGACGTTCTGCGGGTCGCTGGATAGGTGGGCGCGCGCGCGCGCGGAATTCGGCATATGGATTTAAATTCGAGGCGTGCCCGATAATCGTTTAGAATAAGGACTCGACACGTGGAAAGAGCCGATAACCACGGCCATCACCTAACCACCACCACTACCAGCGGAGGACTAGTCAAGACCGACCGTACAGGTGCTCCGGCCGAGAGCAAGCGGGAGGGCGCGGTTCGGGTCAGGTCCAGTCAATCGGTCAGGCAAGTCCTGAGAGGGCAGTCATCGTCGAGCCAACCTTTATAAACCTAACCGAAATCACCCGGGTCCGGTAGCCGATTCCATTAGATCGTACAATGTTTTCGTTTCATACCGTGTAAAATAAATAGTTAAAAACTTAGTCGAGTTTCGATCACACGTTTTTACCGATTTCTGTACCGTGTTCGACGGGCACGGAAAACTAGTGAAATAAACGTACTGGCATCACCGGAATAACATAGCCCTATAGAAATCCCTAGAAATAGTAGTTAAAAAAAAAAAAAAAATCAAGTTTAATCAAACGCTCTCGGATCGTTATTGGATTTTGCGATTATCCGGGACTATCGAATAAATAATATTCTACAAGTACTAATACCGTTTTTCACTGCGTACCACTAGGAAAAAAACTTTTTCTGCTCAAGTGTACACAACGAGTGGACGACGACGATGTAGGGACGCGTCGAGAACGCACGTGTAACACTCGTCCGGACGATGGTTTAAAACAAAAAAAAGAAATCATATGTAGCTATCCGCCGGGGAACGCGAATAATAATAATAATAAAAAAAAAAAAAAAACCACTAGCCGTAGTAATGAAAATAGTTTTCCCGCGGGCGTTTTCGGCGCGTGCTATGTAAAACCGGAGTTTTCATTTATACGGACATTATTTTTTTTTTCTCCATTTATTTATTATTTTTTTTTTTTTTTCCAATTAACTTCCCCGTTCACTGCCGTCCGAAATTCCACATTTTTTCTGCGCTTCCCATACCGGAACTTTCCGATTATGCCGTTGGTACTCGGGCTGTACACACACACACACACACACCGCACCGGTCGAAAAAAGAAGTTTTTTTTATAGTTTTATTTTTCGCAGCCGGTAAATAATACCCGCGGGTTTCGTCCTGAACGGAAACATATTTGCCTGGCTCGCAAATAATTACCGCTCGTATTATAATTTTATATTATTTATGATAAAACGTAAAGCCGCAAAAGAGAAACTTCTGCCACTGTGTGTGTGTTTTTTTTTTTATCGTCCACCCTCCTCACTAGAGTCCACCCGAAGTCGTTCAAAGCCACTCGAATTCTCTAATTCGCCGGATTACATTCATGTAATAGTAATAATAATAATAAAGTTATTTCCTCCCACAACAGAGTACCCAAGGCCGCGATTTGTCGGGGATCCGTAAGTAAATCGTAATAAAACGGGGGAAAAAAAAACCATTCTTCCTCTTCCCCGGCCGAAACCAACGATATAGTAATAACCGTCTTGTCTGGCCCGGTTTTCATTAAAAATACCGACTTAATTATTATTATAGATTTCCAAATATTCATTTTTTCTTTTCAATACGCCGGTAAAGTTATGTCGGGGTTTCTGATAATTTTTTTTTTTCTTAATTGAATTTATTGTATTTAAAAATTCCCATAATCCTATAATGTTACGAATGTCTCGTGCAGAAAACGATAAAAAATCCTTAGATTTATTTAAAAAAAAATAAAATAAAATAACAGTGCGACATATACTTGGCACCATTAGTGGAGGATAGGGGCACTGCTGGGAAAGTAAGACATAGCGAGGAATTTAATTTTTATCTGTACCCGACGATAAATCATTGCTAATTAAATAATAAAAAATTTCCATTGATTTATACGATTCACGATTTGTATACAATTCAAACCCCCGTCTAACTGCGTAGACTCACAAGAAATATGCAACAAAAATTACTACGCTGACCTTTAATTACAAGATTAGGTTGAACTAAGTAAAACTTAGAGAAAAGGTTTTTTTTTTATTTAAATCAGTATTCAATCCCATTTTTAAAAATTATTTTTTGAAAATTATATCTCCAAGATAGCGGTCGTCAGCAGTGATACACTGTTGTAGACGATCTCTGAAGGTCTCATATAATTTTCGGCACATTTCGACTGGTATGGGCTCGACTTTCACGTGGAGTGGTCTTTCATGGAGCTGCCGTGGGTTATTCGTAGCCCAGTATCGAAAATTTTGTTTATTTACAGTTCCAGAATGATGACAATTGGCCTAATCGCTACAGAAACAAGTTGATATCGGAGGAATTTGCAGATGAATTTGCTGACAGAGATTTTTACGGTTGTCGTAGTCAGTAGCATTTAACTCTTGGACAAGCATTAGTTTATAGGGACGGAATGATAAATCTTCGCGAAGAATTCTCCTCGAAGAACGGTCCGAGATTCCCAAAGCTACAGCATGTTTCCGGGCTGAGCGTCTTGGTGACTGCTCAATTGACTCTCTAACCAACTGCACATTTTCCGGAGTTCTTACCGTTCTGGGTGCCCGTGTCCAAGTCTACTCTGGGTACTTGCAGTTTCTTCCAAATGCCGTATCCGCAATTCGGTAGTGTTTGCAGAAGGCACAGATTCAGCACGCGGAATGCCGCCGAAGTGTATACGAAAAGCCCTTCGTGTAGCGGTCACAGAATGATTATTTTCGTGATACGCACGCACGGCGAAACCACGATGTACACTCATCCAGACCACGATTACGAATAAAAACGACATTACCGTACAATTCAAAATATACCTCTTATTAAGGCCTGCTCTTATCTAATCACAGACTAATGGCCTCATTAATCTCGTCAGTCGGCTCTGCCGCACCCTGTAAATCCGCGAGTTTCAGGCTGGTAAACAAATTGCCAGTTGTATCTCACCCTCTCACTCGTCGGACCTTGTGATTTTCAAAAATTAAAACTGACCTCAAAGGACAACGGTTTGACGATAACAAAAAATATGCGGTTGATCAGCACAGACAGCCTAATGTTGAACACTCCAAAATCGCTTGTAAAATGTGGCACGAGAGACGTGATGAGTGCATTGCATCAAGCGGTGAATACTTCGAAAGACACTACTAATATTAAAAAAAAAAAACAATGATTTGTTTATTTAAATTTTTAAATTCTCGTTTGACCCGCCAGTCGGCTCTGCCGCACCCTGTACGATAAAATGTCTCTAGATGACGTCTCTCTGTTATTCGTGTTACTTTTAGAAATACGGAACGGCACACCGCAACAATAATAACGGCCGATAATAAATATAAAAATTACAATCGTACGGAAAACGTTCATGATGACCACAAGTTATGAACCGGATTTGACCGGAAAAAAAAAAAAAAAAAAAAAATCAAAAGGCATGTATATCCAATGGGAACACTGACCTAACCCTCCCTACTTATGTCACCATCTATTATTGAATAATAACCGTCGTTATGTTATTCGATTTACCGTTTTATTTGTCTAGAGTTAAAATACGTTTTGTGCTCGTTATAGTACCGTGTGTGTTTTTACACGAATAAATGTCGATTCGCGTTTTAAGTCGTTTATTCCGAATCGGAAATTAAACCCATACTATAATTATCGTAACGATCGTATTTATTGGCGGCACATTAAAAACCCGGGAAATGTTCTAAACCGTAACTTGTTCCGTTGCAAAAGGTTGCCGAGCACCGGCCCGACGCAATCGGTATAACTGGCGATTTTTTGATTAAAAATCAAATAATAAAAAAAAAAACCCTAATTTTTCGTAAATACCGAACGAAAACAGAATCGTTTCGGGACCGCGTTGTACTTGTGAACACCGTGGCCGGCGTTTATCGGCGCCGCACCGCACTTTCGGTGAAAATGAATGGGAGAAAAAAAAAAATAAAAAATCTATATATACGATTAGTGACAATAAAATAACGAGACTTTTTGAATAAAAGTTGTTTATTTTAAAAATGTTATAATTTAATGATTATCACCTTCAAAGTACCTTCCCTCAGCATCAATACACTGTTGCATACGTCGCTGCCATTCTTGAAAACAGTGTTGCCAATTGCCTTCATTCAGCCCTTTTAGAAGTTCTGCCGTTTTCATTTTTACGTCATCAACTGTTTGAAAATGGGAAAAGAAATAAGAAGAAGTCACAAGGAGCAAGGTCTGGCGAGTACGGGGGATGTTGAAGTACAGAAATTTTTTTTCCAGTTAAAAAACGTTGAATTGAAAATGCACTGTGAGCTGGAGCATTGTCTTGGTGAAGAACCTAGCCATTTTTCCATAGATCTGGTCGCTTCTTTCTGACACGTTCTCTTAATTTAATTAATACCTCTTTATAATAATATCGATTAATTAATTTTGTCGATTTTTTCAACGTTTTCGTTTGTTGAAGACGTGGTAGGACGTCCAGAACGATCATCGTCTTCGACGTCCTCCTCCCTTCCACTACAAAACCGTTTGTGCCATTCAAAAACACGAGCTCTTGATAAACGTTCTTCACCATAAACTTCACATAACATACGAAACGATTCCGCGGCAGTTTTTTTTTAATTTAACAAGAAATTTAATGTTAACACATGTTGTTCGTTGTTTTTATATCTAACATTTTTCGGCAGTATAGTCGAACTCGCACTAATAACAAGGCTACTAACGTATAAGAAAATGAATCGATGCCATCAGTGTTCATGGTACTTTTAGATAAGCGTTTTCTAATCATATTTCAATAATCGTTTTATAGATAACGTCAATAGTTTAGGTTATATTTAGAAAGTCTCGTTATTTTATTGTCACACCTCGTATATATATATATAAAATAATAAAAAAAAAAAAAAAAAAAATAAGGTCGTCGCGTTCAACGGTGCCGCAGACCGCTTTTACGGCGCAGTCGTAATATTAAAACCGCACGTTTTCCCGGAGATATCGTTTCCGGACGTATTCGGCGATATCGATACCGCCAGACCACCGAAACGACGTTACCCACACCCGCCTAAAAACGGGCGTTTTTAAATCAATTTCAACGCGAACGGGATATCTGCAATGTCTGTCTATCTTTGATTTTTCGGTCGGGCGCCCCGCCGGTAGAAATATCGAATTACCACCCGACTCGGTAGTCTTTCTGGTTTTTTTTTTTTTTTTTATACAGGGTGTCGGTTGTGGCTAACATTAAAAATATATATCCGAATACCGTCGCCCTCCCACCCCGAATTCGGTATTTTTCCGCGGCACAAGTCGGTTTTGTCTAGTGTATAATTTACTTGGCTAAACTATTATTTTTATTCGCACGCGGAGCACGGTGATTTAAACGAGAAAATATCGATAATACTCGCAAATTATTATCTAGATAAAACACAAGACGGTGTATCTCGACATTATATCTAGATAAAAAAAAAAAAAAAAAACACAATTACAATGACAGTTATCGGCTTACGGTTTTTGGTTTCTAAATCGCTTTCGTAACGATGTAAAACCCGCGAAACCGTGACATGTAATATGTATTGCCTATCGGATTACAAAATTACGAAACCCGCGAAAATCATTATTTATTTATCAAATTTAAAATAAATATTACATAATACATAATTGTATTTGTACTATACGTTATTTATTACGTGTATTATAAATATAATACACTATATTCGATTTCGATTAAATTAATAATATCTGAATAGATACATCGATAAATATAGATAAACGATCGAAAAAAAAAAAAAACCAGGGAAAATTAATTTTCCGATCATCATCAGTAGACAATCAAATTGACAGTTTTATTTGTCTAGTCAAGATAAAAAAAAAAGAAAAAAAATTCACTGTAAAATATATCGCCACAATTATACGCATTCGGTTTAAATTGAATATATAATTAAACGATTCCATTAATTCCGTGACTTCCGTACCGTTGTAACCGAAATTTATAATTTTTTTTATTACGTACAATACGCACTTGTTAGTAATTACTAATTACCTACTAATACTACGGTTGTAGTAATGTATTATTTTTTTTTTTTTTTTTTTTTTTTATACTTTCGCTCTTATTAACAATTAATGACCGGCCCGCCCTAAGGTTTCATTCGCGTGTTCGAGCCGTCACCGCCGGGGTGTTCGCAATAATCACGAACCGGCGATTATATTCAACGCACGTAGATTTCGAGTAAATTCGATTTCGGTATGTCATTTTGTCAGAAGTGTTTGGCAAACGGTCCACGACAAATCTCCGTCGCCGTTTCGCTGTAAAACCCGTTGCCCGAGCCGTCGTCCCGGGAGTTTGGTGTTATTTATTTGACAATTTTTATACGTAAAAAATTGGGTAATTTAATTTATATTTGTACGCGACGATTGATCGTTGCAATCGCAAAAAAACGTTTCTGAACCGGGTTCAGTTAATCGCGTTTGGAAATTTTTATGATTTTCAATCAAACTTTACGCTAAACGCGCATACGCCACCGTCAAATTGTTTTTACATTTTAAACATTAAGTATCATTTTCTGTGTACCGTATGTCAAATTATTGTCGTGCATTTCCGGTGGGCGTTTACAGTGTTATTCGATTAATTCGCAAAATGGTACGCAAAGTACCAACAAAGGAAAATTGTTACTTTATACGCTTATAAAAAAAAAAAAAAAAAAACGTTTTACATTATTACATTTTACCTAACCAAGGTAAATTGTTTTTTGACTAATAAATACAACCAGCATTCAAGATTTCAAACATTTCTGATTGGCCAAAGCAATTTTATTCATATGTAACCGAACGAAAACTAAACTGACTAGAAAATGCAAAATGCCTTTACATAATTCAAAAATACCAGATTAACCCTAAAATTAATGCACAAATTGCTCTGTGTAAATAAGTATTTATTTTAAACAAAACATAATATTACAGACCTTTTGATATAATCTCCCTGCTTGTCTATACCCGATTGTCATCGTTTCGGGAGCGCTCGAATGCCGCAAAGGACGCCGTCTTTGTCGAGCTCACGGATCTTTCGGCGCGCTTCGTCATTTAGTATATTTAAGGTATCCGGGAAAACGGATTCCTCCGAGTGTCTTCTTCAGTTTCGGAAAGAAACCAAAGACCGGAAGAGCCTAAATCTAGCCAATACGGCGGGTGTTCGAGGCGTTGCCTTTCATATTTTTTCGTAAAGACCGACGACCGGCGCGCATTATCGTGTAATAATGTATTGACACACCGTGTCGCGACATTCCCGGTGGTTTTTTACGGATTTCTGGTGACTGTTTTTTTTTTTTTTTTGGCAAGGATTGTTTTGTAGTATTGCCCCGTTGCACTACTGCCGTTAAATCGAGTAGGCTTGCGATAATAGCCGCTTTAGTGTTGTCTTGAGTGACCGTAGAAGGTCGGCCAGAGCCGAGGATTGTTTTTATCAATGCTCATACGACCGTCACGGAATCGCCGATACCATCTTTGCACCGTTTTACGATCCACAGGATCCGTTCCACATACTTCGTATAACGCGGCGTGAATTCCAGGCACTGTTTTAATGTACGCCCGTTGCTCGAAATCCGAAATGCGAGCCGTCGAATCGTTATCACTCTCACAATCGCTCTCGCACATCATTTCACTTAACTAAAACCACTAAAACTGGAAACGCACGTGTTCGGTAGACGTCATGCTACACGCTGGTATTTATATCACCTGATAATATCATAATGCAAGACAGCTATAGCGCGCTATGCATTACTTTTGGGACACACCTTGTAGATACATTTGAACATTTTATTTATTAAGAATAAAAATATTTTATGTGTTTTTAACAAATTTCCACATAAACTCAAACTACGAACGCCGATTTAAACGAATCGCACAAGTGATATCCAGATAAAAAAAAAAGAAAAATACTCGTCAATTTCTAATAGCTATTCAAAATTTCAATTTTTTTTTTGAAATTTACATTACGGCGTAAAACGCGAAAACAAATAGTCGGCGAAAGTTTCAGGTACATCTCTACAATTAATTTCAACAGTATTGATTAAAAAAGAATAAAAAAACCAAATTCGATGCTAACCGAAAACGTATTCTCGTTTTTCCCGACGTTTTCCCGTTATTATTAAGAAGACTGTACAAGGGAAATAAAATAAATCGCCGGCACCAACGCGATAGACAAATTGTTTTATTTTCCTATCAATGGGCCCGCAGGCGAACAATTACGTTTTTTACGCAATAACAATTGTGCAACGAAATAAAAATGTTTAAATATTTATTTAATGGGTTTACGCGTGACCTGTTTGTTTGGGGTCGGAACACATTGTGTTGCGGGCAAAACCTCACGCGTCACGTGCAGTGATCTAGTGATAACGATTAGTTTTTTTTTTTTTTTTTTCTACGTCTTCCAGAAAGAATAAAACCTTAGGAGGAGCCACCGGGGTTCAGCTTTTGATCGTGTAACCGATTTGTTCCGTGCGTCGTATCTTAATGGAATAGAAAAAAAAAAAAACAAAAACCGGAGCTATTTGGAATTCGGAATTCTACTAAACGTCCGATTATTCGCAATTAAACAAAAATATGTTCACCATATATATATATATTGATTTTTTTTTTTTTTTTTTTTAAATCGTTTACCGTACGGATTAAAGAAGAAACGCGAACAGAACAATTATCGTAAAACCGTATTATTATTATTTTTTTTAAAAATTTTACGACGGGTTACGAAACAGTACCGCCGGGCCCTCCACACCCGCACGTACGGCCGTGCGCGTAGTGTATTAAAATGTTGTCGTGTTTAATACAATGAAGACCTCCGCATTGTGTATATTATTGCAGATAATAAAAGATATTAAAAAAAAAAAACTAAAAAAAAAAAAAAAACCTGCAGCAGCCCCGGTACGGTGTACAATGGACGGAACGCCGAGCGTGTAGATATATTACACATTGTGCACGGATGTATAGAGAAAATAACCGTTTCGTTATCAAAAAATAAAATGTTTTTCTGATTTTTTTCTAGTTCGCGTTTGATTAAAATGTATGTACGTACATATATATATTTAAACGAAAAAAAAAAAAATAATAAAAAACATAATAATAATAATGGAACAGCACGATAAGCGCGTAGAGTTTTTACCCTAAAGCCAGTGCGGCGGCAGTGTTGTGTCACAACATCGTATTTATCGTTTTTTTTTTTTTTTTTTTAATTTTTTTTTTTTTTTTTACATCGCTATATTATTATTACATGACGAAACTCGGAAGTGCTGAAAACGTGAAAAAAAAAAAATAAAAAAATAATAATAATAATTATAACGGGACGATTATTTATTTCGCCAGTATGTTCGCCCCCGGGGTCTCATTAGTATTTTCGTGTACGGTAATTTATGGTACTTTAATGAAAACATAAAAGTAATTATTTATAGTTTGAAACAAACGGTTTTTGACAAAATATCGTTTACCGTTTAACGACCAGCGTTTTTTTTTTTTTTTGGTACGTACGATATTCGAATAAAAAAAAAACTTGACGGTAGTGAACGGAGTGCCCCTTCATCTCCCCGATGGAGCTAATGTCGGTCGAGCAAAACAGTTCCTTTTTATTTTTTTGGGGGTTATTTCTATCTTCTCTCCGGGACTGTTCGCGATTTCGGGTCACGGGGAAATCGAGTCGGAAAATCCGGGGCAGCACTGCCCTATCGATGTAAACGATCGGTGTCGCGACTCGGACATCGTCAAAACTGCCCGGGGCCACGGCGGAACCGAGGCCACCGCCGTCGGCCGTTGGTTATTCGTTTTTCCCACTCGTGTTGTTGAAAAAGCCACGGCTACGTGCCGAAATCGGATCGTCGTCGAGAGGTGGAGTATCCTCAAGTCGCCCGCGGCCGGGTACGGGGACTCGTGCTGCTTATCGCACCGCGAAAACAACGCCATCGTTTGCAAAACAAAAGACGAAATACAGAAAAGAATTATCGAAACAGCGGTGTCCGCAAAAAAAAAAAAAAAAAAATTGTACGGCGTCCGTTTTTCGGGATCGGAAGGGAATCGTTCTTGTATCGATTTCCAGCAACAAGGCGAGGGACGCCTTTATTATTAATGCAGCGCGGCACTGTAAAACTCTAATCGAATTACAGCGAGCGATACGGAACAAAAGAAGAGCACATTGTTGATGGCAGGCGATTCACCTTACAGTCCTGACTTATAAACGAAGTGTGTTTCGCCTATTTCCCAAATTGAATCCGGCTTTTTAGCCGGACACCGTTCCGCGACCGACAAATAGGTCGATGAAGTTGTTTGTCGAGACAGGTGTCAGATTAAATCTTTAAGGGGGCGATACAAATGTCGTTTTTCAGGTATCAAAAATGTGGCCAGCGACAATGTAGACGAATAAATTAACGTTTGTCGAATGCCTAAAAATTTGGTATTCCTCGATCCTCGTTCGTTTGCTAATAATCAAATTTTCCATAATTTTTATTGTTTTCGAAATTCGGGACATTGTGATGACTAGAGCTCGTATGTTTATGAGCGAATTTCCGTTAAAGTGTACGTTCAAAAATGTCAAAATACGCAATTATACGCTATAAAATATATTCAATATACGTATTGTTTCAATAAACTTATGCGAAATTCAGGTAATATGAATACAAAAAATGTTTATACTCTTTCGAACGTGTATTTAAAATTATTTTATTAGAAAATACACAGCTTATTAAATGTGAAAGAAACAAAAAAATGTGAATTAGTATCATTTGTTTAAACGCAGCGTAGAACATGCGCGCTGCAGCAAACAAACACAACTAAATATTGAATGTTAAAAAAAAAAAAAATAATAAAAAAATTATATTAAATGCACGGTAATCCCTTAGCTTCACACTCATAGGTAAAACCCACCGGCTCGCTGGTTAATGAATCTCATAATTTTATGCGGGTCTTACTCGTAAACACAATCGACGATAATAATTGATAAAAAAAAATATGGACAATTTTTAATATTATGCATATAATTTATAAAATATGTTCTACTAAATGTAGAAATAATCGACGTACGGAGGATCTATATGTTCGAAATTGTCAAATATGCAAAATAAGTGTGCATATTTGTAATTTAGATTTCATGAATGGAATTTATATCATACTCGGGTGTAATTGTGATTGAGTGAAAAAAAAATGTCTAAATCATATACATCCGAGCTCTAATTAGAAATAGCGATCGGGGCACAATCCGAAATTTATTGTAAATCCTAATTTCGTAATCGAATATCTGGATTTCGGGTTTGGAATTCCGAGTTTTGTATCTGAATCCAAATATTCTTAAATTCTTTTCTCAAATAACTATTTTCATTACGATATTATTATTGTCAATGGCATTTAAATGTGTAAAACATTTTTTTACGTTTTTACAATTAGAATAATATCACAAATAGAAATGCCGCCGGCCCGCTGGCCGGATGAATATCTGATCTCATAATTTTATGCGCGTCTTACTCGTAAACACAATTGACGATAATAATTGATAAGAAAAAATATGGACAATTTTTAATATTATGCATATAATTTATAAAATATGTTCTACTAAATGTAGAAATAATCGACATATGGAGGATTTGTATGCTCAAAAATTTCAAATATGCAAAAATATGCAAAATAACTTTGCATATTTGTTATGTAGATTTCACGAATGGAATTTATATCATATTCGGGTGTAATTGTGTTTGTGCGAAAAAAATATGCCGAGTCATAAACATCCGAGCCCCAGTGACATCCATACAGTGTCCGTACACTGAAAATGTTCAAATTTATAGCAATAATAAAGGCGTGGCAGAAAGGAGAACAACGACGGAATAGTTACCATACGGACCGTAAGAACAACCCGACGAAGGATTTTCGGTATTTTTTCTATAGTATTTTTATTCGTGACGTTGGAAATGAAAAGAAGAAAAAAAAAAAATCCGTTCTCGTTTTACATTATTTCTAACTGTCGTAGATATCACGAATTGATTTTTGTATTAAAAACTTTATAAAATAATAAAAAAAAAAAAAAAAATGTTTGACACTCCGCAAACGTATGCGGAATTCCCGTCGCCGCTGTTATATTTATATTTCGAGCCTCGCCCACCCTCCGACCATCGTAATGTCGCCGAAGACGACAAGAAGGATATTTCCGATAAAACGATCGACCTTATCTCGCATACGATAACGGAACCCTTGTCCGGTTCGATGCGGCGTGCGTTGTATGACCGGAAAAAACGAAAACAATACCCTAAAAAAAAAAAAAAAAAATGCAAGGATTATTGCAGATCGCGAGACATTGTAACTGTCGCGATAAATACAAAGCGGATTCGGCGAGCTACGCGAATAGATCGCGGGAAACTTATCGTTTTGGTCGTATGGCCCCGGTGTCGAGCGGTATACGAGGTGCGACAATAAAATAACAAAACTTTCTAAATATAACCTAAACTATTAACGTTATCTATAAAACGATTATTGAAATATGATTAGAAATCACTTATCTAAAAGTACTATGAACACTGATGGCATCAATTCATTTTCTTATACGTTAGTAGCCTTGTTATTAGTGCGAGTTCGACTATACTGCCGAAAAATGTTAGATATAAAAATCGAACAACATGTGTTAACATTAAATTTCTTGTTAAATTAAAAAAAACTGCCGCGGAATCGTTTCGTATGTTATGTGAAGTTTATGGTGAAGAACGTTTATCAAGAGCTCGTGTTTTTGAATGGCACAAACGGTTTTGTAGTGGAAGGGAGGACGTCGAAGACGATGATCGTTCTGGACGTCCTACCACGTCTTCAACAAACGAAAACGTTGAAAAAATCGACAAAATTAATTAATCAATATTATTATAAAGAGGTATTAATTAAATTAAGAGAACGTGTCAGAAAGAAGCGACCAGATCTATGGAAAAATGGCTGGGTTTTTCACCAAGACAATGCTCCAGCTCACAGTGCATTTTCAATTCAACGTTTTTTAACTGAAAAAAAAAATTTCTGTACTTCAACATCCCCCGTACTCGCCAGACCTTGCTCCTTGTGACTTCTTCTTATTTCCTTCTTATTTCTTTTCCCATTTTCAAACAATTGATGACGTAAAAATGATAACGGCAGAACTTCTAAAAGGGCTGAATGAAAGCAACTGGCAACACTGTTTTCAAGAATGGCAGCGACGTATGCAACAGTGTATTGATACTGAGGTAAGGTACTTTGAAGGTGATAATCATTAAATTATAACATTTTTAAAATAAACAACTTTTATTCAAAAAGTCTCGTTATTTTATTGTCGCACCTCGTATGTCCGGTACAAAATATCTAAAATCGTATTTCGGTATTTTCCGGACACGTCCCGCAAAAAAAAAAACTTTACCACCGTGAATTGACGCGACATTTACGGCTACCGGAAACCACAGCCAAGTACTGATGTTGACGGCCGGAGCGAAATTCCCGATGGAAAAATCGCACATCGCGTTTTCACCAGTAAAATCAATACGTCCCTCGCTATGCTCGGAATTTAAAACGTTTTCATATAATAGCTATTTTATTAGCTGTTCGAAATATGTATCGCTGTGTATCCGGTACGGCGTATCTAGATCGGGGTACTCGGTTTGAAGTATCTCGCCCTAATTGTATTGTATTTCCATAAAGGAACCCACGTAGAATTTATAACTCCGACGCGAAGGTGATCCGAATAACTTATTCCGGCTCAAAATTCATACTCGTAATCGACGTCAATTCCATACGTAGTAGGCTGGGTCGGAAAAAAAAAAAAACGATTTTTTAATTACGGAAACGCAATAACGCGGACCGACAACGTCGTCGTTTAGTATCCTAAATAAGGGAAATATAATTTTTTTTTTTTAAAAAAATCTATGTGCATCTGTCTTCAATTCGCGCATCGGGCTTGAAGTTTGGAAAAAATATTTAAAAAAACTGAAATATTTGTAAACTTCAGAATAATTATGAAGTTAATAAATTGTAAAATTGTACAGTCGCCATAAAATACGGCTACACATCACAGTATATTTTTTTCTAAGCATTTTTAGTATGCGTTGGGATAGTTTTAAATTATTCTTTGTAATCACATGACGATCATTGCTGATCTTGAGAGCAACGTTGCCCTCGTAAAACCGTCTCAGTTTTCTTCTGTACATGCTTTTTCTGATGACTCCGTAACTACACTATGAGTGTGACATGAAAAGTTAATAATTTCCAACTATGGTATAACTCTTATATTTTGAAGCTCATCGAGGCTATCTGTAGAAATATCGTCCATCTTTGGAGGAGACAGTGTTTGGATTTAGTCCGGTAAACGAGTTCAGTGTAGTCTCAAGCTTCATAGTTAACTTTCGCTAGTAGAAAATTGCTCACCGAATTCCCATTGGACTTCGGCCGTCTAGCTTTGGAGTTATCTCCAAAAGACCAGCTCCCTCTCATTGAATCGGAGGAGACGAGAGTTTGGAATTTAGTCCAGTAAATGAGTTCAGTGTAGTCTGAACCTTCAAAGTTAACTTTTGATGGTAGAAAATTTTCAATTGGAATTTTATCGTCTAGCTTTTAGCAACCCCCGGAGGCTAGCTCTCTTGTATTTACTGTTATTGCTAATAACATATTTTTCGGATGGCCGAGCTATTTTGGCCAACATTTGAGTTTATGATTTTAGGTCAAAACCTAGCTGTATACAATTATTTGTTGACTGAACAATTTTAAATATATTAATTTATAATTTTTTTAATATTTCAGATCTTTTGTTATTTTTTCCAAATTTTAAGCCCGATGCGTGAACTGAAGATAATGCACCTAATGTTTCCCCTTATTTCGGATACTAAACTATAAATTTCCTGCGCTATTGCGTTTCCGAAATTTAAATATTGTTTTTTTCGAATTACCCTTATACATAGTATACGGAAAAAAAAAAAAAAAAAAAAAATACCAAAATCAAATTCACACACACAATCTTCGCGTATTTATTGATAATCTCTGATCCGTAATCACCCCGTATATCTAATATCTCACCGCCATCATTCTTCTGCGACAAACACAACCGTCGGTCGACCGATAGATAATTTTTTTACAAACCAAGTCCGTCCAATTTTTTATTTTTATTTTTACAACGACCGCACATGTCGGTACATTTGTTTGGTATGCGATCGGACTGACACCAGCGGTCCCGAGATTCGGCAGTACTCGTATATTTTGCAGAGTACGGTAAAACCAATTTTGCACGTGAAAGACAATCCGAACCGGGGCCGTCCTTCTTATTGCGAAGGCGAAATGTGGTACCCGGGGTTTTTTAACCCCTTGTATCCGATCGACCCAGTTAAGTTTTTGGTTGGGTTTAGAGAAATCTAAAAACTTATCGTCTCCGGATCGCGACATGACCACTGTCCGGAATATTTTATCCCGAATTCGATTTGAAAACGTACGATGCCGGGAAGAAAGAAATCCAAAAAAAAATTAAAAATTAAAAAAAATCAAGAAATTGGGACATGGGTGTAGTCGGACGATATTTACCGCGAGGAAGACGGCCACTGCGGTTTATATTAATAATTGCCCTTTACAACGTGAACCGATACAGTTTTAGAGAAAGAAAAAGCGTAAACGATAATTATTGTACTGTAGTATTTCCATTGCATTTTTCTTTGCGGTTTTAATCGAGTAATTTCTGTTAAAGTAATGTTCATTTGTTATCCGGTGTTTTTCCGTGCTGTTTGTAACCGGATGTGTTAGATATGGATAAAAAAAATTTCACTACGAAATTCTCTTGCGGATGGGCATTTTTTGCACTCCGGCGACACGCTTATGCGTCGATATCGTGCGAAAATGTGCAAAGACGATTTATGATCACAAATCGGTTCTTATTGGAACTGTACGGGAAATATTGTGGATAAATTATTTTCGAATTCGGGGTAATTGTCTAACGGTAAAATGAAAAATACCCAGATTTTCCGTGAGAAAATGCCAACTATATCGTCGTGCGGACGTCCTACTCATTCGGTTTAGAAACACTCTGTATAATGGTTTCGGGGCGAATTTGACAAAAAAAAAAAAAAAAAGAAGAAGAAATATCAATAATAATATATTGCAGAGTCAATAGACCTTGTGGAAAAGTCGAGGACACTATAAAAACGATCGAACGATAAGCGCGTATCGAGAGGGCATTATAATAATAATATAATACAGAAATATCAGTCAAGACGCGATGTTGATTTTTTTTTTTTTATTAACGTTTCAGATCCATTCGGGGGAAAAAAAAGAAGAAAAAAACCCGAGACGTCACACACACTGCACGATTGCTGCAAGAGAACCGGCGGATTTTTTTTTGAGGGAGGGCGACGATACTTCGGCGGACAAGATACGAAGTGTAAGGCGTTGTCGTTTGCCGAGTGGAAAAACCGAGACCGCCTCCAGGGTTATCGGATCTCCGGTACTTCTCGATTTATTCGAACGTGTACGATGCAGATTAATTACAAACTTGCCAGGAAACTCGCTAGTGAACGCGCTTAATTCGCGGGGGTTTTTCTTATATTGGAATTTATCCTGTAAATCAGGTCCCGGGGAAAAACAACGAGGCTTTCCCGATAAATCTCAAACGATTAACGGCGTCTCTGTAGCGATATTCTCATATATTTTTAACTTGGTCGGCCATGGGTTTTCGACGGTATTGCCGGGAAAGGTCGTAGAACCGAAGGTTAGGTTAGGTTAGAAAATCGAAAAGAATCGAAAACCGAACTTGAAATTAGTTTTATAGGGCAAGAGTGCGTACGACACGGCCTCGCGTTTTTTTATTGGCTCGGACGGTTTCGTACAGCGGTAAAGAAATTTTGTCGTTGACCAATGGCGGCGGTCCAGCAGGGGCGCTAACGTTGTCTTAAGCATATGGGGAGTTGTGTAGGCCCGTTAAATGACCAGCTTGTGATGAACACAATAACTTACGGCGTGTTATGACTGCACGTAGTAACTCGCGACAAATATTATGATGACGACATTTTGTTCGGTTTTAATTTACAACACCACGGCGCACCGAGGTGTGTAGTTTGTCTGGAATTCTATTTTTTTTTTAATACGAATAATTTTATTAACTTAACTGTATAATTTATACAGTCGGGTGGAATAAATGTGTGTGTGTGGGGGGGTTTTTGCCGCATTGAAATGTTTGCGAGAAGGCATAGGTATCATTTTGCCCCTGCCGAGTACAAATCGCCGAATCTTCCAAAATAAAGAGAGAATGCACAGCGTTATAATTAATTTTATATATTCGTACGAGATAAAAATATTTTTTATTTAAAATTAATTCTACATAGTTTTTTTTTTCACGTTTCTCCCGTTATAAAACACGTTGACGTATTGTCAACGTTCCGCATTATATGAGTGGCAAAACTAAGAAAACCATCATTAAAACAACGACGACATTTTGTTCGTTTATTTTTTTCAAGTGATTACATCGTTAAATTAGTCATTATAACATTCCAATCCCTCAAGCAACGTCAGTGAAATACCTAGGTCTCACGCTCGATCGTCCCCCCTTACACGTGACCCTCGTGTAACAAATAAATGTAAATTTTTTAAATTAGTAACAAAGCAACTCTGCCATCTCCTAGCCCACTCAAAACTAAATTTAAATAATAAGCTCAACATTTACACAACTATTAATTTAATCAGTTTGGTCCTACGGTGTACGAATTTGGGGCTCTGCGAAATACTCAAACTTAAATCGCTTACAAATAGTCCAATCAAAAACTTTACGAACTATATATAACGAGATCTCCGTTTTTTATTCGAAATTATATTCTTCGCAACGGCTTAAAAATAAAAATTGAGTCCGCTAAAATCGTCTATAAAAAATACCATACTATACATATTCAACACAGTAATCCGCTTGTATCAGCTCTTTCATCCAATGAACCATCCCAACATCCAAATCCGTCGTCTCAAATCCCTATAAGGAACTCAAATAAATATAATTTTATAAATGCCATTTTCGTCGAGTGATACCACTGGGTTTCTTTTACGTTTCACTATATTTTCAAAACGTGTATAATTGTCCTCAACTGTGCAGATTGTTCGAATCTTTTGTGAATAAAAAAAAAAAATATAATAATCTTTGACTATCTTTTATACATAGAATAAACAAATATAATTACATCACTTCTCGTTGTTTTGATTTTGGTGAATGAATTATTTTGTCTATCCCACTAGTTTTTTATCCAGTTATGCCACCGAATTTTTTGTACTATTAACTATACTGTATGGTTTTAAGATGTCCAACAGACAAAGTAAAAAAAAAAAAACGGAGTGAGGTCAACGGAATGAATCGCTAAGCGTTTAAATCAATTCCCGACGGATATTCCAATAATCGCTAATAGAGTGCCAAGGACTTACCTAAATAAATCTTTCTAGTACATTTTTTTTTTTTATCATATATCTTATATCTGGATGAAATTTTCGATTTCTGTCTAATGTTTATCTACGATAAAAATATAACTATCCTAAAAAGTCAATGTTTTATGAACGTTCCCTAGTAGAAAATACCTCGTATATTTTACTTTTAGTTAAAAATCTCAAGTGACTAGCTTTAAAGTATATAGTGATTTACGCCGGAATACAGTAATGTTCTTAACGACGACAACAATAGACAACTAAAAAAAATCAGCTTCTTTGATTTATATATCTTCTATATTATATTTTTGGATTGTTAAAATATAATCGTTGTCTATATCTGTGTCTAGATAATTTCGGAGCAATTATCTTTTACGATTAACTAGGCGATTTTTTTAAACGATCACGTCTCAACACGCCGCCAATAAGATAATGCTAATAGTTTATGTTTTTATCGGGAATGTCTCGTTATTACAGTGTCATAAATTATTGTCCTGCGGATATTTGTCGTTGTCGTGCGCCGCCGGTCACCGATTTTTTATTATTATTTTTTTTTTTAATCGCAAGGCGGTAGCGAATTTTCCGAATCGATCGATACCTTTTGTTCATTTGCTTCGCGCAAAACGTAAATTTGCAAGACATTTCTCTTCGTATCCGGACGGAACAAACGGACAAACAAATTACAAAAAAAAAAAAAAAAAAAAACGTCGTTATACACTCACCGGCGGTGTGATTCGAGGGACACGAAACGAAACGGCGAGGGGTTTCTCGAGGATCTATCGGACTCTATCGCCACTTAAAAAAACCGACCTAAGAATCTCGCGACGGGGAACTTATCAAAAAACACACCCAGACGTTAATAACGTTTTCAATCTCTCTTCGTCTTTCCCAGACGACACTCGTTATATAATACAATCGCCGTATTTTGCGGGGCGTGTAGGTGGTTTTAGATGACGTATTTTCTCCTACAACGCGATATACTTACTGATGAATCATCACACGCTCTTGAAAATATTCCGAGTGGAGTTTCAATAAAAATATATAACAAGAGATTATAGATTATATTGTATTTAAACAGTTTTTATTTAAAAAAAAAAAATCTCGGGAACCCTTTGAATATTACTACTCGAACGCGAGTACTCCAATAAAAATGTTCGAGTTTCCGAAAAATTAAACACTGTATTCCGAAGCGGAAAACCAATCGAGACGTTTGTGTTCACGCGAGGGTATAGTTACCCTTAGATATACGTTTGGAGGACGAATAAACGAAATAAAAACCGAGGGCCACCGATAAAGCAGGACACCGAGAGGAATTTAATTTATATCTGTACGCGACGATAAATCGCCGTCAACGGAATACGATTCTGAGCATAGTTCGATTAATCGTGTTTTGTTAGGTCGTGGTTTTTACGGTTTCCATCAAAATGTGCATTTAAAACGCCTTCAAAAACAACTACGTCACGCTCAATTTTTTTCATTTTTACAATTAAGACGGATGAACGTGTTAAAATTTCCTGTATTTCGTTTTGGGCCGAACAAAATATTATTCACATAAAATCGGGAAAAAAACCAATTAATTTCATATGGCTAAAAATAACGAAAAAAATCATCGACGAAATTTGTTGAGAGTTTACCGCATCTAGACGGGGCTTGCAATAAAACAAAAAAATAAATAAAATCGAAAATAATGAAACCGTTATTGCCGTATATTTTCCCACTTTTTTCCAATTATTAGAGAAACTACAAGGAAACTCGTAAATGACCTCACCGATGTGAGGTCTAAAATGGCAGTGGACGTTTCACTCGATAATTGGAGCAAGATTTCTAGTACAATTTTGCACACGTCATAGTTAAACCAATAGATACGCTGAGAATCTGAAATTAATACGTTAACGACGACGAAGGAATGAAAACGAATTTTATTTCATTAAAAATGATCGAGCTGAATAATAATTCATATTCCACACTGGCGAAATTTAATTACAATTTTGATCAGCCAGATTCGACGTTACTTATTATACGTGATAAAATGCAGAGAGTAATATTCTCCCGGTCTCAATTATCCAAAATCGTTCCATGTCGGTTGTGTTTTTTTACGTTGTAGAATTGACCTATGTTCATGGGGCCCTCGCTACGGTCTTTGGATTTAAAAATCACCTTTATTTTTGCTCACACTGTTTAATCGCTTTGATAATCCTATTTTTTTCTTCTTCTATTGTTATTATTGCTATTATTTGGGTTTTTCGGCCAGACATTCTTCCAGTGCTCCGCAAAATCCATCAACTATACCTCTGTCCATCACCAAAACTATCTTGTTCCTCCCAGAGTTTTCCTATTTTTAATACAGGCGGTATATAAATCCTAGAATTTTCGTTCTGCCGAGTATAATATACTTAGTATAAATATTCTAGAATAATAGTACCGGGGAGGGAAGTGGGCTACAGTTATCCTGGGAGTGTGATTTGCCCGTTCCACCGGCCGTCTGCATAGCAACAGTTGTCCTCCCGAGCACAAATAATCGACGTCACCTTCTGGTTTCCTTTTACTCAATTTTCCGTATTTGGTATGATTTTAAAGTATTTTATTAAATTTACCGGAAATGGGTTGTTGGTTAACGTACGTATAGCGGTGGGGGAGGGGAGATTTTCACTAGTATACGAGTATATAGGACTCATTCGGGCACTCAATATTAAACGTAACTCCCCATTCGGTTTTTCGATCAAGTATATCTCGGCGGGATTTGATGAAATCCGAGCGGTTTTAACGCCAATTAAACAGGCTCGGTACCCCGCACAAGTCCCACTGAATGTTGGATATCAGAATATCCTTTCACGTAATTTCATGGTGGGTGCCCGAGCAACTACTATGGACAATGTCCATTGGAAGGGTTTGTATGAAATCCATCAATGTAAGGGACTCGTGCGGGTGTCCGAGCCGTTCTCCTATCGCCAAATTCCCCAGAGATATAATCGGTTCAATAATCTAATAAATAAAGTTGGGTACTTTTAGTATATCGTGTGCATAATAGAACTCAATACACTAGTCAAGACACCCGCGCACGTTGAAAAGCAACTTAGTTACGGTTATGTCGTTTTACATAATTACAGTTTCATCGAGAGTGCCACGAGACAAGCTCGGTTCCAAACGAGTGCCGTGAGACGAACGAGTTCGAGACCCGCCGCTCCAAGGGTATCTGATGTCTTTAGAAATTTCTTTCGGAAAGCGATATTTGTTGCGGGTGTCGTGGAGGAAAGCAGCGAAAATGTTCGAGGAGTCATCCGGATATGCGGAAATCGACGATGACGTCGCAACGAGTAGCACCGGAAGCTAATTTCTGATAAAATTTTACCACCTGGTTTAACTGTTGTAGAGTACGAAATCGACGAGGGGGAAGAGGACGGATATAAAACGGAGTTTCCCGGTAACAAATTTACTTGATCACGCCAAGAAGAGTTAAGAAGACCAATTGCATCTTATGAAAATGCTCACGAAACGGTTACGTCGTCTTAGTAAAATCGAGAACTTGCTCTATTCGAAAAACATCAAAAAAAAAAACGCGAAACAAACGGAAATTGATAGTTTTTTTTTGCAGTAGTAATAATAATTCTTATTTAAACTGTTGTTTTGGAAATTTTGGAGTTTTCCGGCTTATACTTTTAACTGGCGGTACCTAGGAGAGCATCTCGGACGGGCTCTACCGTATAATAATTATGAGTACTCACCAGTCGCCGGCTCCAGAAACACTGACTACGGGCCCGTCGACGGCGTGCGCCGGATAATGAACCACGGAAACCGTGTCGTCGGACCGTCTGGTGGCCAACTGCGAGAAATTTACACAAAAAAAAAAAAAAAATCAACATTTTGAAAAGGCGTAATAGGTTTTTTTCCTCTAAAATATCCCGCCCTCGTTCCGGTTCGTTCGTTTTAAACGTGTTTTTTTTTTTTTTTTTTTTTTTTACCGCCGACAATCTCCCGGTCTTTCAGCGCCGCGCATACGTACCAACAGTCCCTTGTCGCCGAGCGTCACCATAACGACGGGAATGTGAGCTATTAGTTTACCGACGACGTCCTTTGAACTGTTCGTTACGCCGGCTAATACGGGAACATCAACCGTGTAATTTACGCGAGCTTCTTCGTCTGTAACGAAATAAAAAAAAAATAATAAAAAAAAAAATAACACGCGATAATTACTCCTTTCGCCGTCAATATATCCACTCGTTTCGCGCCACGCTTCGCCGATTATGCGCATTCGAGATTTCGCCCCTTCTTAACCATTTACAATTCAGACTGCCAACGTCCACCGTCTACCGGTAATCGAAAACGTCTCCTCGTAAGGATACGGATCGCTATTCTAAATACCGATTTCAACAACTCTAATTTCGGTATTTTGCTAATAAATAACATTATCCTTAACTCCGCATTAACTCTGTATTATACATCGAAAATAAAAAAAAATAAAAAAAATCATATTTCCCCTTTTGCGATTGCCCTAGGCTTGGTGTTTGCGGTGGCTGGTCAAAGTTAAAACGCAAATCGTCTTTGTTGCAAATATCCAACCGATTTCTTTGCTCCGTCAAAACCTGCACCATCCCTGCCCACTCCCAGAGTACCGAAATGCCCCCTACGAGGCGACGGTATCGCCTACGTTTAGAACAGCCGGTCTGGAGTTAGGTTTTTAAAAAAAAATTATCTCTATTATCGTACAAAAGATCCATAATGTACGTTGAATTTTTTTTTAAGATTATTACTGCCGAGTACTGTGGTTACAGTTCTAAAACTCCAATATCCGATGACGCGTTCGAGTGGCATTTACAAGCGGAGAGAAAAAAAAAAAAAAAAAGAAAAAAAGAAAAATGAATCGTCGAAGTGGTTTCGCGGTGCTGTGGGTCCGCCTGATCACTGTACGAGTGCCGCGTAGTCGATTAGTAAATCGTTTAAGAAAAAAAAAAAAAAAATAATAATAATAATAATAATACCGGAACGACCTAACGACAAAACGATTCCGTTCGATAACCTAATAGATATTTGCATTAAGGACATTTTTATTTCGTTTAGATATGTCGTATCGTGGCTATAGTATGGTTTTTTTTTTTTTTTTTTTTTTTTAATCTACAATTCTGTGCTGCGAAATTTCCCCTGTCGACAATTAAATTCGCCGTGCTATAAAACCGCGATAAACGGTTTTTCGTTATAAAGTGTACAAATTACAATTTGTCTGAAGAGAAATTGTCCCTCCAATAATATCAACGCGGTTCGGTCACGACTATTGGCCCGGATTTATAAGGGCAAAACAAATAAAAATCGATGAAATACGCGAGTTCATATCATAAATATGCAGAAAATAACGCAATAAAAATAATAATAATTTGTTTTATTACAAATTACTACGGTATACGAGCTGTAGGCTAAATATTAGACAATCGAAATAAACGTATAAAAAAAAAGTTTATTAGAAAAAAAAAAAATAATAATAATACCGGAACGACCTAACGACAAAACGATTCCGTTCGATAACCTAATAGATATTTGCATTAAAGACATTTTTATTTCGTTTAGATATGTCGTATCGTGGCTATAGTATGGTTTTTTTTTTTTTTTTTTTTAATCTACAATTCTGCGCTGCGCAATTTCCCCTGTCGACAATTAAATTCGCCGTGATATAAAACCGCGGTAAACGGTTTTTCGTTATAAAGTGTACAAATTCGTCGCAAATTACGATTTGTCTGAAGAGAAATCGTCTCGCCAATAATATCAACGCGGTTCGGTCACGACTATTGGCCTGGATTTATAAGGGCAAAACAAATAAATATCGATGAAATACGCGAGTTCATATCATTAATATGCAGAAAATAACTAAAATAATTATTAGAAAAAAAAAAAAAAAAAAAAAAAAAAACCAGAATAATATTATTATCACGGGCTACGTACGATTTAATGGCGTTGTGTTTCGAATTGTATTGCATACATATTATTCATATTAAATTATTACGTGACGAGGTAAAAAAAATTTTGATTTCTTGTTGCCGATTTGAAAACTCGTACGATTATCTCGAAGTACACCACTGCATTTAGAATAAGTTCTTTCGACGTCGCACGAACGCCGGAGTCGTTTTTATGGTCGAATTTCACGTTACCATAGTAACCACCCGTTTTAAATTACCCAGTTTTAACGAATATTGTAAAACATGCATGTTCATTCGTGCAACTAACCGGAAATGTTCAAATTAAATAAGTTTCCATTAAAAAATGCAAAAAAAAAAAAAAAATATAACCCTACACAATCGACATTTTCTTAATCGAATTTATTCTAGGCGAATCGTTGTAGAATATGCATTTGCATTTAAATGTGGACCCCAGGAGCGGTCGATCCACCGTTCTAAACAGAAGAAAAAAAAAAAATCGGTCAAAAAAAGCCTACATAGGTCCTGTTTAGGTCGACTCGACGGTGAACTCATCGCGCCCAGCGAGTCCCTAAAGTACCTCGGCCTTGTGCTGGAGAACAAGGGGACTCTGTACGGCGCGCACTTTCGCGCTGTGGCCTCGTCGCTCGGCCGGCTCCTGCCCAACATCGGCGGCCCACGGGAGCGCAAGAGGCGGCTACTGGCGAGCGTCGTCCAGCGGCGTGCGGCTCTTCGGAGCTTGTGCGCCTACAGGACCGTCTCGCACGAGGCGGCGCTCATCGTGGCGGGACTGCCTCCCGTCGATCTGTCGGCCTCTCGCAGGTGCAGGACGTCTGATCCGATCTACGGGAGAGCCGGAGGGGAACGGGCGCGCGTTAACTCGTTCGCTCATCCCGCCCGACGTGCCGGTGCGGCGGGTTACGAGACCGCACGGTTCAACGACGTACCGCCTCACTCGACTGCTCACGGGTCACGGCTGTTTCAACTCGTGCATTCACCGGATCGGGCGAGCTCCGCACCCCGGGTGTTCTCACTGCGGATGTCCCAGCGAGGAGAACGAGTTGGATGACGACGCTCTCCACACCTTGATGCGCTGCGAGGCGCCTGGTCCGGAGGATCGGTCCGTTTAAACCGGGCGATTTGGTGCCGCTCATGCTGGAGTCCCCACAGACCGCTGGGACGCCGTGGTCGACTTCGCCGAAGCCGTCGTCGCGGAGAAGAAGTCGGCAGAACGGCGGCGCCAAGCCCTCGACGTCGCCGGCATGCGCCGCCTTCGGGCGCACCGCCGGCCGGGAGGTCGGCAGGCAGAGTCCCCCCCCACTGACCTTGTGTGGGCAGCAAGTTGGCTTCGGGCTGGCTACTGCCCATCCCCACGGTAGGGCATGAACGATGCCGGAATTACTCACGTGAGCCCGCCCCGCCTTAGGGGAAAACGGGATTTTATTTTATTGTTATTGTTAATTTTCAATAAATGATGGCGACCCGCCTCCCGAAGTGGTGGCTCACGGCGATCCGGGAGGCCGGGGGTGTTGCTGGTTTAAAAAAAATAAAAAAAAAGTCCTTTTTAGGGCAGTTGCCAGAAATACATTGGGGGGTAAGGGGAGTGGTATATCATAGTATTAGATCATTTCAACGATCTAAATGTAGCGTTTTGCTAAAATCGTTCTATTGCGAACGTATTTCGAGGACCTCTTGAATGTGCTCCACCGGATAAGGTCTTTGGCCGGGAGAAGTGGCGCCCCGAACCGCGTTCCACGAACGCTGTGCAATAAAAATCGGGATATAAAGCGGTTTTTATTTTATTTTTTTTATTTTTTTCGTAATACGATTGGCCCGGGTGAGTTACGTCTCCATAACAAGTATATTGTTCCGCCAAGAGATTTTATCGGGAAAATGTACGGCGAATATTCCGCGATTAGCACGACTACGGCCGCCTCCTTCTAGACGAAACGATCCGTTCGGTCCGATCGCAAATAATATTATTATAATGTACGCCGAGATGCAAGATAAACGCAACAAAAAAAAAAAAAAAAAACAAAACAAAACAAATGTAGAAATAAAATACGAATATAATTTTATATTTATGTGTGTAGTGCCGAAGTTAGCGATTTTGCTATCGGACATTTTGCCAGCGAACCGACGTGAATATATATATATATATATATATATTTTTTTTTTTTTTATCGTAGTCTGTCTAAAACGTCCCGGAATAAAAAATATCGAAACGATTCGGTTAGCCGACGCTAATTCCGGGCGTGTGCGGGGAAACGTTTAGTTTAAAACGCTACGTTTTTTTTTTTTTTTCATTTCGGGCAAACAAATATACGAGTATAAATGTTGCCGTTTAAACGCGAAACCCGTAAAAATTAGTTTCCACAAACCCCTTTCTTCAACACCGGTTTTCACTAGTTAACACAATACGATTTTACCGATGGTTTTATTGAATCATTACGAGCCTGGTTTCGAAAATTGTACCCTGCCGGAACAGTAGACGATGTGAGATTGTCTTGTTCCTAACATTAACAAACTCGTATATTTAGCATAATATTTACACTTCGATTCAGCTATTCCCTAGTTTAAACAAACGATACACCAAGCCGGGAAACTATATTGATTTTTTTTTTTTTTTTAATACTCGCGCATTTTGGAACGGTAAAGGCGATTATTTTTTATCAATAACTCATTACGAATATGTATCCAACTAAAATCGGAATCGATTAAAATACGAAACGTTAACATTAACAAACCGACAAAATCGTTTTGTTATCGACATTGTAAAAAAAGGTTTTGATATTCAAATTTTTTTGCAAATTTCGGTAATCTATTTTCGAATAGAGTAGTATTGAAAACGCGTTTTTGTTTTGGTTTTTTTTTTTTTGATTTTTTTGGGCGCCATTGAAGTCAATACACTTATATAAACGTAAGTCTGTATAAATTACATGTCACGAGTTATATAAGTTTCATGTGTACTGAAATGTTTAAAAAAAAAAGAAAAAA
This sequence comes from Tuberolachnus salignus, assembly GCA_956483605.1. NCBI lineage: Eukaryota > Metazoa > Arthropoda > Insecta > Hemiptera > Aphididae > Tuberolachnus > Tuberolachnus salignus. Next base: position 1,920,945 of record OY101429.1, on the reverse strand, counting down.
GAAAAAGAAATAAAAAACTGTAAAATACGTTTGCGATCACTTTTCAACGGCATCGTTTGGTTTTTCGGCAATTTATTTGGAAATAGCACGAGAAATTTATGAACGAAAAAAAAAGAAAAAAACAATAACTATCACTAAGTTCCTTGTACCGAAGGGTTTGTGATAAAAAAAAAAAAAAAAATCTGATACATAAATATTTTTTGAATCGTTATGATTTCAAAGAAGTAAACTTTACTATTTGTTTTCTTCCACAAAACGTACATTTTTTTCTTTTTTGCTATTTTCTCGATTTGGTTCCGTTTTTCTTAATTTTTATGAAAATTTAACATATATTCCTATGTATATCATACACGCTTTTTTTGCCAGCAACTATATAAATCAGTAATGAATGGACGACTGATAAAACATAGCTACTGTGTTAGAAGCAAAACACAATTGAAAGGAAGCTAATGGGTGAAGTAGCGAAATTGATATTTGAAAACGCAATCGTGTTTTTTCAAAGAAAAATGGACGGGTAGAAATCAAAATTTCAATAGCATTTTTAATGCAGCACAGCACTAAACATTAAAGCGGAACACTATGATTTAAATGATTCCGTTTATACAACGAGCAACATGACCAAATATACGGATGTAAATTCCTTTTTTATATTTAATTTGTGTTTTTTAGAATTAAATAAAATAAATGTTATTGTTTCTTTTTTTTTTTTTTTTGCTTTTTTTGGCTACTTAAAATGCTTTATCGAGGATTTATTTTGCTACGACACCCTAGTACTAATAATCATCAATTCGCAAATAGTATATGAATGCTATTATATATCGGCTATTGATCGGAGCGAATCTTTCAAGTGAAAGAAAACTGTTTTTGTGTTTCGCGTGTGAAGAGAGATTGAAAAAACAATTTTCCCCGTCTATTTTGTATTATACAAACAATATTCGTAAGACGATAAACAATCGAGTCACTTAATATATACGTATTTACTATGCTATACGACTATAATAATTATAACGACTACAAATAAAACACGCTGTTTCAGCATAGAAATGCCCCCCTCCGTCGAGGGTTGAAAGTCAAAACACCCAAAAAAAACGGCACGTCCTTTTTGACGATGTAAAACATACAAACCTACTTTACACCCCTAACTAAATTTATGTTTAAAACCCCGGTCCGCGAATTGTAGATATGCACTTGGAATTTTTTTTGATTTTTTTCCCCCCTTATTTAAAATATTAAACTACGACTTTCCCGTACTATATGACGTTTCCGAATATAAAAATCGTTTTTTTTTTTCGACCCGCCTTAATATACTTTCATCTCTTACTAATGTTTTTGTATTTTTTTTTTTTTTTGTAAATATTACAAGTGTATTTTCAAGAATTTAAGTGAATAATATACGAACACGCTATAACTATAGAGTGATGTAATAATACAAAAAAATCCAAAAAACTTTTTTGGAGTTTTCGATACATTATAGTTTTTGACTAATTCCTCCTAACTTTAGGCCCGGTCCGCGAATTGAAGATATGCACTTGGAATTTTTTTTGTTTATTTTTCCCCCTTATTTAAAATACTAAACTACAACTTTCCCGTACTATATGGCGATTCCGAAAAAAAAAAAAAAATCGTTTTTTTTCGACCCGCCTTAATATACTTTCATCTCTTCCTAATGTTTTTGTATTTTTTTTTTTGTAAATATTACAAGCGTATTTACAAGTATTCGAGAGAATAATGTACGAACACGGTGTAATTATGGAGTGATGTAAAAATACAAAAAATACAAAAAAAAAAAAAACTTTTCTGTAGTTTTTGTCTAATTTCTCCTAACTTTAGGCCCGACGACTTTAGAAACGACTAATGTCAGTTGTGCGTGCGGATATCTGTGAAAATGTCAGGTGTCTACGATTATTGGAGGTCAAGTTTTGGCACTGCCGAACAATTTTCGAAAATTTGTCTACCAACCTCTGTGCGCCCTTATAAATCGTTTTCAAATCAAATGTACGCGATATTCGAAAACTTATAAAAACAAAATGTTCGGCGGACATAAAGAACGCGCGACGCGGCGGGTATTCCGTCAAAATTATGTACACTCGGAACATTATTTTTTTTTCTTATCTTATTTCGGATACCGAGCTACAACATTCCCGGGCTATGCGGCGTTTACGAAATTAAAATGTCCGGCCGTTTGGACTCGCCCGAATTTTAACGGCGGTCCTAATACATCGCGGACGGGATTTGGCACAGTTTCCGCACGAAATCCCGGTCTTCAGCTGGACCGTTTCGGCTCGTTTCGCCGGCGATCGGATATAGTGTTTTCTGCCGGCCAGTACGCCGACACGCGGAACAATAATTACATTATTTCGCTTTCGACGTAAAATTAAATACGAACGCCAGTCGTGGGCCCGGCATGTTGAAAATTATAATAATTCCCGTCCGCGTAATAATTATACGTTTGATTATACGCGTTTTACTGGCGATTTTGCATATTACTCCGCCGTATACCGCGCCGAGAAACGGGCCGTAAAAAACGACAACGCGTTTACGTTTAAAACAACAAAACAAACACAAGAGAAAAAAAAACAAAAACCGCAGCGCAAATAAAACGTTCGGTTTTCATCCGGAACGAGACCGCGTACGACGGTACCCATCGGGGGGCACCTCCACACCGCACAACAATAGATATTATTCGGCCGTTTTCGCGATTATGTTAACCTCAAGAACGGTCCCGGGTCAAGCCGGTTGCCGGCTGGCTTTAGAAGATGGCGGCGGTCCTCTTTAAATCCCCTTAAGAAGGGCCACGAGAGTTTAACAGCGTTTCGAAGTCGAGTATTTTCCGGCTTGTTCGCCCGCGTGTCGGGCCTGGTTATAAATTTGTTTTTTCCCTCTTCCCTTTTCTTAACGCGGCCTTTTCAAATCAACGGTTTACATGTATCGTATAACACAAAACTTATTCTTGGCTCTATACCCCGGGTGGCTCGAAACTTTTCGTGTGAACGAGCCATTTTTCCACAAAAATTGCAAAATCATAATTTTCAAAGAGCCGCAATGGTTGGGGGAAAAAAATAACCATACCGTAGAACAAAAAACGACTAATATATTTTACACTGAGCAACTCCATTGGGAATCGATGGATATTAAAAACATAATAATTACGGTAATACACAAAAATAATAAAAAAACATATATGCTTATTTAGCGGGATTTTCGATACTGGATTTTCGCGCACAGTTTAATCGAATATTTTCAACTTCAAACAAACATCAAGACTGATAGGCAGTACAGTTGGCATCGTAATTTATTTTAAAAAAATGTTCATATTCGATAATGTTTGCTCACAAATGTAAGCAGGACCAAAAATGGTCAAAATTCCGAAAGCGATCATCTTTGATTGGTTGATGTTTTCGGATAGACTGCTCCGTCCCGTCAAAAATAATTTGCTCTTGTTTCCGACATTAAGCGGATTCCGTCCGTTTGTGGTCCGGCAGCTAAAACTCTTTTTTTTTTTTCCCCCCCGTTCCAGATTTTTGATATTACTTTATTTTTACCAGAAATGAACATCGTTAAACCCCCTCCTCATCACAATAATATTATCATTTTATACGTATAAAATATATATATATATATAATAAATTATACAGTAATATAAAAAAAAAAAAAAAAATTATAATCGAATTTTCATTTATATTTGTCGGGCCGTCAAAATTAACAAAAGCCAGAGCAGCGGTTTCCAAAGTATTTCGTCTCGCGGCGCCCTCGATAAAACTAATGACTTTTCTCTCTTTTTTTTTTTTTTTTTGACAAGATAAAAGTAAATAATTGAAAATTTCAATCTATAATCTTGTACGGTCGACGGCGCGGCGCCTCTGTAAAGTCAGAGTTTTCACGTACGGTTTTCAAACAAATTGCCATCATGTGTGTGAGTTAACAATTTATGTGCCAGCGACGATAAAAAAGAAAAAAAAATAATAATAAAAGAGGGTTTCGTGCATTTGATACCAGTGTACTATTTTACTTTTTTTTCTTTTTTTTTTTTTTTTTAAATCTTTCGGTCAACAATTCGATTATCCCGGCCGATTACCACGGGCCTAAATTGTCGTATTAACCTTAAAAAAAAGAAAAAAAAAAGCAAAATATAAAAATACCAAAAGATATATTTGTCGAACAGCTAACGACATCTGTTTAACCATCCAACCTCGTATTTTCTAATATCAATTTCGCTACTTCACCCATTAGCTTACTTTCAATTGTGTTTTGCTTCTAACACAGTAGCTATGTTTTATCAGTCATCAATTCATTACTGATTTATATAGTTGCTGGTAAAAAAGCATGTATAATATACATAGGAATGTATGTTAAATTTTCATAAAAATTAAGAAAAAAAGAAACCAAATATAGAGAATAGCAAAAAAAAAAGAAAAATTGAAAAAAATGTACGTTTTGTGGAAGAAAGCAAAATAATGTTTATTTCATTGAAATAATAACGGTTTAAAACGTATTTATGTATCAGAATTATTTTTTTTTTATCACAATCCCTTCGGTATAAGTGCCCCTTAGTGATAGTTATTGTTTTTTTTTTTTTTTTTCCGTTCATAAATTTCTCGTGCTATTTCCAAATAAATTGCCGAAAAACCAAACGACGCCGTTAAAGAGTGATCGCAAACGTCTTTTACAGTTTTTTTTTTAAAAAACATTTCAGTACACATGAAACGTATATAACTCGTGACATGTACTTTATACAGACGTACGTTTTTATAAGTCTATAGACTTCAGTGGCGCCCAAAAGTTTTCTAAAGGCTTGTGCGGGTATATTTTTTTGCTGCCATTCGCCCGCGCACCCTATACTTTGTGGTGCAATTTCATATTTATACTTAAAAGTGCAACCAAGAAACGTTATTATATTTTTTTTTTTTTTATATATATTCGGTTGGTCATTTATTTTTATTTTTTTTTTTGTCCATTTGGTTCCGGGGAAAATCGAAACCTGGGAATTTCATCTCGTAAATATCTAAACTTGCCTCCCGAGTTATTTATTTTTTGAAAAAATAAAAAATATGAAAAATCGTTAAGTTCAAGTACGTTGTTTGTCTTTTATCGCGACTGTCCAATCGACCGTGCAATTTCAGTTAACTTCTTTAGACGTTTTACGTTTTCGTATTCGATTTTATTAGACAAAATATTATCTTTAAAAAAAGGAACGTGGGTGCCACCGTCTGACTTAATATTCTGATGTTTGTAACGTCAGACTTTCAGCAAATACAAATACACAAAAGCTACCGAATATACGTGTATAGTACTAACGTATTATTACTGTGTGTTGTTGTTCGTGTTTTTTTTTTGCTTCTTTACCGTTCAAATTGAATTTAAAAATCACGCAAAAACAAATAATATAAAAAAAAAAAAAAAAAAAAATAATATAAACGATAGAAATTGTCTGCACGCAGACCGGGTACTGCACGGTGCGTTGCGAATCGATTGGTTGTTCGAACGGAATTTTAGTCAATTCGCTATCGAAACGCTAGCAGAACACAAGAAAGAAATAAATTCGATCAGAAAAAACTATCTCTTTAATGTTTCACTATTATAAACTATTAAAACAAAAAAAACCCAGGAATCTTTCGTTGTTATACGGGCAACAAGGGGGGGGGAAATACGCGACAAGCTTACAAATATATGAAATTTCGATATTCGGAGTATAGTAAAGAACTAACGCGCTATTCGATATACCACGATGCTTTTTATTTTTTTTGTTATCGGAAAACACGTTTTTAGTTTAGTATGCTATAAACTGTTCAAAACGCACTTGAAGAAAATGCGGATTAATTTTTCGCCCGGTGATACTTTATTTGGACAATTTCTTTACATCCCCGGCATCATTTTTTGTTTTGTAGAAATTGATTGTAAGAAATCCCGACAAAAAATTGATGCACCAAAGGGCCGGTTTTACATTTTTCGATTTCCGGTTGATGTGTCCTTGCCGGATTACCGAGCTCCGATCAGAATCGTTTTTTGATTTCAATTGTTTATCGTTACTATTAGTCTACAGAATTATCTTACTAAATTATCTTATAAGTTCTTAATTTCACACAAACAATAGAAGCCCTACCCGCGGTGTGAACCGTGTCCGGCAGTGTTAATTTCATGTTTTTTCGGTACGACGGTAATCCTGGTACTGATGACGAAGTGACGACGATCGGTTTTTATTTCCTCTTTAAACGGGTGTAATTTTAAAAAAAAAAAAAAACCCAGAAATCTTTCATTGTTATACGGGCAATGAGGGAAAAAAAAATAATACGCGACAAGCTTACAAACATAGGAGATTTCGACATTCGGAGTATAGTAAAGAACAAATGCGCTATTCGATATACCACGATGCTTTTTATTGTTTTGTTATCGGAAAACATGTTTTTAGTTAAGTATGCTATAAACTGTTCAGAATGCACTTGAAAAAAATGCGGATTAATTTTTCGCCCGGTGATACTTTATTTGGACAATTTCTTTACATCCCCGGCATCTTTATTTGTTTTGTAGAAATTGATTGTAAAAAACCCCGACAAAAAATGTATGCACCAAAGGGCCGGTTTTTCATTTGTCGATTTCCGGTTTGATCTATCCTTACCGGTTTACCGAGATCCGCTCAGAATCGTTTTTTGATTTCAATTGTTTGTCGTTACTATTAAACTACAGAATTATCTTACTAAATTATCTTATAAGTTCTTAATTTGACAAAAACAATAGAAGCCCTACCCGTAATGCGAACCGTGTCCGACCTTGTTAATTTCATATCTTTTTCGGTACGACGGTAATCCTGGTACTGATGACGAAGTGACGACGATCGGTTTTTATTTCCTCTCTAAACGGGTGTTATTTAAAAAAAAAAAAAAAACCCAGAAATCTTTCATTGTTATACGGGCAACGAGGGGGAAAAAAAATCAGTTAGTTAGTTGCTATCAGTCTACAGAATTATCTTACTAAATTATCTTATAAGTTCTTAATTTGATACAAACTATAGAAGCCCTACCCGCGATGCGAACCGTGTCCGGCCTTGTTAATTTCATGTTTTTTTTTTCGTTACGACGGTAATTTTGGGTACTGATGACGAAGTGACGACGATCGGTTTTTATTTCCTTTACGGAAACGGGCGTTATTAAACACAAAAAGTGAACCAAAATAAATAATAGCCGCGTGCAAGCCGATTCGCGAACGGACAACTGAATTACAATCCAGATAATCTCGAGGAGAATAAACGTGTTGACCGTCCTTTGTCCGTCGTCGTCCTTTAGTCGGCTGATTGAAAACTACGAAAAAAAAAAAAAAAAAAAAATAAAAAATCCCAAGACACGGGGACGTATTTCGTCGCGTGGGTGGGCCACTGTTGTAGGTGGAATGTCGGCGAAGTGGGCCATAGATGGGAGTTGAAAATTATATCCGTACTTGACGATCAATCATTGCTGACGAAAAACGTTTCCGGGCGAGGTTCGGTTAATCGTGTTTTGAAATGACGTGATTTTTATGATTCCCACGGTGATTTACACTAAACGCTTCCGAAACGAAAACTACTCCTCAAATACGGACGTCACTGACTACAACTCACGGTAATGTCCGTATCGAATTCCCGTGCGTTAATGTTCGGCCAAAACAGTTGCATTCGATTAGTTCGAAAACAAATTGAAATGCCCTTAATTAACCTCACAAACGGCCAGAAAGTTTTTAACCCATTTTGCCGTCATTTTTTCCGTTTTCCCCCGAGTTTTCCGGTTGTCAAGAATACCTCCCAAAACGAGAAACGAAATGCTTTTTGAAAAGGTGCCGCGTTTGAAATTCGGACCACAACGTCTGGTGGAAAAGTTGTCTACGGATAGAAAAAAAAAAAAAAAAAAATTTTTGCCTTTTTATGTTTTCCATTTTAAGTTTCACATTATAGTAAAACCGATATATTCTTCGCTTCGCTCGGAATCTAAAAAAACTATTTCAAACTATTCATAAAAAATAACCAAACGCATAGGGCGGTACCGTCAAAAACATTTAAAATTTTCTCAATATTTCTCAATGGCGATCCGAAAAGAAAAATCGCCTCCCCCACTGATCAATATTATTCGTACCGGGTCCGGGTCGTATTTTCGGATTCCTAGGGCCGCCGGTAACGTACCGGGCAATAATATTTCCACCGTCATAAACAAAACAGATAAAAAAGTAAATATATGTTTTATTAAAATTTTCATTTTTATACTCTTAGCCGAGCGCGTTGACTGCTTAAAAATTAAATTCGACAATCATAAATCGTACAATAAAATACACGTCGCTAAAACGTCTACGAGGATTTATATAATTCAGAACCATGCCGGGAGACTATATTGATTTTTTTTTTTTTTTTAATACTCACACATTTTGGAACGGTAATGGCGTTTTTTTTTTATTCAATCCCTTATTACGAAAATGTATCGACCTAAAATCGGAATCGATTAAAATACGAAACATTTACATTTACAAACCGACAAAATCGTTTTGTTATCGACATTTTTAAAAAAAAAAAGGTTTTGATATTCAAAATTATATACCGAATGTTTTGCAATTTACTTCTGAATTTATTCGAAATCTTCATAGACGACCGGTGGTCGCTGATGGTGATAAAAATCGCTCTGTGCAACCGTTCCAATAAAACACCGTAAACGCACGTATACGACGGTCTAAAAAAGTATCCGGGCATATAAAATAAGTTTTTTTTAAAAAATTAAACGAAATTCAACAAGATCGAAAAACACGGGACGTAATATTTACCGCAGCCTCATAATGTTTTTTAAGACTTTTTACGACTGGTAAATAATGGACGTTTTTAATTTAAAAATATACGGGTTAGAAACCGTAATTACGTTTTTTTTTTTTTTTATCCAACGGACAGGAATTCCCTAAGCCCGCACGAAAAATACAATCGTTTTTCAATTCCAAAGGATGCTAAAGGATGTGTTTTGGTCACACCGGATGTGTGGTTTTCTTTGTGCTTCGAGCCAATTTTCCTACAAGAAATCTCGTCAACGTCTTGTATGGTTTCTGATGTTGACAATGTTGTCTTGTCGGTGCGTTGGAAAAGCGAAATTTTTTGTAGTTTTCTCAACAACCGGAAAAACGACGGAATTTATTTACGCACTTTGGATATTGTTTTTTTTTTTTCTTCCTGTCGTCGTTCAGTGCGTAACAATCGTACAGACGAAATGATTCACCGAACGCGATTGTTTCAGACGTTTTTTTAGACGTGGTTAGCTTTAAAAAAAAAAAATTGAAAAAAATCCAGTAGTTTCTTGAGTTATATTGTTCTATGGTGTTTTTTTTTCTCGAAAAAAAAAAAAATAGTCCCAAGTCCATTTTAAAATTTGTTTTGGTTCATGAGAAATAAACAAATTCATAATGACACAGGCATTCCTCTTCTCCGAGACTGGATAAAAATACAATTCAAAAACTTTCACGCAAATCTCAATACATCCGACGGTGCACGGTTCTACAACATTGGAAACAAAACAAAAAATCGGCGTTTAAAACCACGTCTACCTCAAGATCTTCTTCTATCACAATCAAGCAAAGGCGAAGACCAAATTTAAATTATCATTATCATTAAAAATAAATATTAACTAACATTAGCATATATACTTCATTATCACTATGTCACTAACTAATAATATTAATAATTCATAATTTGTCATTTGTAAACAGAGCCCGTTAAATAAACTTGTAATAGCATGTATAATATGCTGAAACATTTTAAATCTAAAAAATAAAAAAATAAAAGATTCGTTTACACCGAGAACAATTGCGATTTGTATCGAAGCGACAGATGTGCACAATTTTAAATTGTTAATTTACCAAAACACCTTTTTAACGGTACATCGCTCAGAAACGTTTTTCGTGCACGGTAAAGATTGTTCGGTTTTTTTTTTTTTTTTTTTTTTGTTCTTCAAATTCGCTATCGGGCCGTGAAACGGTACCGGCACCACGGCGCTGTCGACAGTCGACGTCGATATAAATAATCGGAAACGGAGACCATAAACAAAACCAATCATCGAGACGGACTCCGTCGGGACACTCTGGCAAATCCGTCGGCCAATTACGGAACCTTTTCGTTTTAAATTAATGGGATTTCGATGTCCTATGGAGACGATTCCATAAACAGTCTGACCGATAAAATCAATGTCGGGGCATACTCGTTGCGAACTTCTCCGACCGGTACAAGTAGACGTGTCACCTCCGTCGTCCGATACGACGCAATTCGAAAAACTTCTCCAAACTCCCTCGACCCCCCCCCCCCCCCCCCGAATTAATCGAAAACGACTGTAGCCTCGCGGATGTAGAATAAATACTAAAATCCACTTTCGAGATGTTGTCAGCTACCAAATAAAAAAATAAAAAAAAAAAAAAATGCACGAAACACCGAGAAGTTAAACTGCTGTACATATATGTATTTTTATATATACGAGGTGTGACAATAAAATAACGAGACTTTCTAAATATAACCTAAACTATAAAACGATTATTGAAATATGATTAGAAAACACTTATCTAAAAGTACTATGAACACTGATGGCATCGATTCATTTTCTTATACGTTAGTAGCCTTGTTATTAGTGCGAGTTCGACTATACTGCCGAAAAATGTTAGATATAAAAATCGAACAACATGTGTTAACATTAAATTTCTTGTTAAATTAAAAAAAAACTGCCGCGGAATCGTTTCGTATGTTATGCGAAGTTTATGGTGAAGAATGTTTATCAAGAGCTCGTGTTTTTGAATGGCACAAACGGTTTTGTAGTGGAAGGGAGGACGTCGAAGACGATGATCGTTCTGGACGTCCTACCACGTCTTCAACAAACGAAAACGTTGAAAAAATCGACAAAATTAATTAATCAATATTATTATAAAGAGGTATTAATTAAATTAAGAGAACGTGTCAGAAAGAAGCGACCAGACCTATGGAAAAATGGCTGGGTTCTTCACCAAGACAATGCTCCAGCTCACAGTGTATTTTCAATTCAACGTTTTTTAACTGAAAAAAATAATGTCTGTACTTCAACATCCCCCGTACTCGCCAGACCTTGCTCCTTGTGACTTCTTCTTATTTCTTTTCCCATTTTCAAACAGTTGATGACGTAAAAATGAAAACGGCAGAACTTCTAAAAGGGCTGAATGAAAGCAATTGGCAACACTTTTTTCAAGAATGGCAGCGACGTATGCAACAGTGTATTGATGCTGAGGTAAGGTACTTTGAAGGTGATAATCATTAAATTATAACATTTTTAAAATAAACAACTTTTATTCAAAAAGTCTCGTTATTTTATTGTCACACCTCGTATACGGCTATGGGTTTCCATAATTTTTTAGACTTGGTTTAGACTTAGCGTCGACACGATGTATGGGCGGACCGTCGGTATCACGCATTACACTTGTACGAACCGCGGGCTGCCCGGCCACAGTTAATAAAGTCATTTTATTGTTCATAAGTGTTCTTTATTGTCTTCAATCCATTTCTTCCGTTCGACATCCGCTGTGAGAAGCCTATATATAGTTTTGAGCGGAACTGCCCGGTCCGGCTCCACTACACGGCTAAACTCGGAAAACTCGCGGCAACCGGATCGTAAAAAAAAAAAAAAAAAAAAAAAAAAAAAAAAAAAAAAAAAAACATTCAAATAAATATAATTTTTTTATTTTTTTTTTGTTCCGAAATCGGCCGCGTCGTTTTGAAACGCGAACGTACTCGGTACGTTCACAACGTGTCGCCGTGCGGTGTTGCCCCGGGCCCGATTCGTTGGCCGGCCGACGTTTCGACGTCCGGACCGGACAGCCGGAGACTATTAAACTTCCGGGACGGGCGACACGATAATTCTTTTGGCCACGGACATAATCAGCGGACCGGCGCTAAACGCGATGGTTATTTATGAATTTAACTATGACAATATCTATCGGTCGGCTATGCGTGTACATGTATAAATGCTCGTGGCTAGTGCGAGACGGCGTACTCGGGGGGCCCCCGTGACGGGCGGACGTCCGACAACGGTCGCCGCGACCAATCCCCAGACCGAATAATTTATCGTGTTCTAATCGAGTATGACGACGGCCGACGGTTAACGGACAGCGAAACCATTTAGAAATCCATTAAAACGCATCAACGGAACGTTTTGGTTTTTTTTTTTTTTTGTTAAACGGACAGTGTCTGCGGAATGATCGGCGAGTTGAAAACAATAAAATCGTAGGTATTCTGGAACAATATTTAACATCCGATAGTGACAAAAAGTCTACAAAAACATGTTTGTTTGCAAACCTATTTTGCCTATTTGAGATTTTTAAGCATATAGATCATCTGTATATCGATTATTTTTGAGTAAGTAGCGTTTATTTTGTAAATTATACGTATGACATTAATAATTGACCGTGAATTTTTTATCAATTATTATCGTTATTTGTGTGTACGAGTTAGACCCGCATGAAAATTATAAGATTAGATATTTATTGGACCGGCGAGCCGGCGGATTTTCTATTTCTATTTGCGATATTGTTCGAAATGTAAAAACGTATTTAATGTTTTACACATTTTAAACGCTATTGGCAATAATAATATCGTAATGATAATAGTTTTTTTGCGAAAAGAATTTAAGAATATTTGGATTCAGATACAAAACTCGGAATTCCAAATCCGAAATCCAGATATTAGATTACAAAATTAGGATTTACAATACATGTCGGATTTCAAAATTTCCAAATCTCCAAATCCGGATTGTACCCCATCCCCATCGCTATTTTTAACTAGAGCTCGAATGCTTATGATTTAAACATTTTTTAAACGATTATTTTTGTTTAAGTAGCATTATACGTATGATATTAAAAATTGTCCATATTTTTTTTATCGATTATTATCGTTAATTGTGTTTACGAGTAAGACCCGCATAAAATTATGAGATTAGATATTCATTATCCAGCGAGCCAGGCTGGTTTTACCTCTGATAATGAAGTTACGAGATTACGATAAAATAAATATTGAATATTATCTGTGTTGACAATCAATGTAGTTGTGTTTGTTTGTTGCAATTCTCATGTTCTACGCTGCATTTAAACACATTTTTCTAATTTACAATTTCATTTTTCAAATTTATACTAACAAAAATGCCGAAAAATTCGTTTTGTGAAAAAGTTTTGGGAACAATATGTTAAGTTCCAATGGTAAAATATTATTTTGCATAAACTGTGAAGCCATTCAGCTTAACTGAAATTAAACGATTTCTAGTCACGACCCATTCTGTGGAGCGGTTATTTTCAGTCTACCAAAACATATTGTCGGATCGTCGAAGGTCTTTCGAATTTGAAAATAATGAGTAAAATAATTGCTGTACACTAATCCCGATACTTAATGCGCTTAACCTATGTAAAATTTTACTTTAATGAATCGGAATCTAATTTATATTTTTTTTTCACATTTAATAGCCGTGTTTTTTCCAATAAAGTAATTTTAAATACACATTCAAAAGAATATTTACATTTTTGGATTAATATTAATCCATTTTTTTTTTTAAATTTATTTGTTATGAAAATAGGTATATTTAATTTTTTTTATGGCGTATAATTGCATGTTTTTGACATTTTTAAATGCATATTTCAATGAAATTTTGGTCATTAACATCCGAGCTCTAATTATAACTATACTATACTATACCTGTTTGTTTATGTACAGGGTGTCCCGGGATTGCGATACCTACTGAGATAATTGAGATAATCGCATTGTGTTTATTTTTTTTATATTGCCCACAAAGATAACAAATATTAATAATTCAATTATATTTATATGTCCTGGTGAAAAAGGTAAAAAAAAATGTATTTTATTGTTTTCAAAAAATCTCGATGATACATGGTGTCCATTCTTTTAAAAATATCAGACTCTTCGGACTTATTGACTTTCATCGACCACTTTATTTTTTTTTTTTTTTAATTTACATTAATAATGATTTGATATTATATAATAATGACAAACAAAACTTGTCAGCAAAGTAGGTGATTTATTTTCAATACTTTAAACTTATCACGAGGTCAATGCAAATAGAATGTCGAAATGTCAACATATTCGGTAGAATAAACTCAATAAACCGTGACAAATTGTACGAGTACATTAAAAGAAAATGTTATTTGTTTTAAAAAATTCCTATCGATACATACAATTTTGATTTAAACATAAATTTTTGTAGTCCTCCTTGTCCTTGGGAATCGTTAATAATATACAAACAACAGAATTTGATTGTTTTTATTATCTCTGTAATTATCGCAACGGATAACCGTTACGCATCTTCGCGGAACACCCTGTATAATATAAAACGATCTTCTGACGTAGTAAGAACTAAAAAAAAAAAAAAAAGGCCATGTGTTGAGGGTCCGGAACGACGGTGACGTTGTTCGTTTTTTTTTTTTTTTTTTATAGATTATTAATAGTACGTACTGGCGTGCTCCAGGTCCGGTCCATTATGCACGGTGGACGACGGCAAAATTGATTTACGCGATAAAATTTTGTTTTATTATTATTTCGCAAGCATTGCGATGTACGAGGTGTGATAAAAAAAAAAAATACCGGAGCTAAAATTATATCTGCGCTAAAAATAAACGTATTGAAAATATTCACGTATCTAAAAAATGTAATGAGATAACACGCAATTGCATTATTCGAGCGACGAGTTATAATATTATCTTTTAGTAGTAATGGACGACAATTTACGTTGAGGTCATATACTTGTGTTGTGTTTGCCGTTTTTTCGTGTCGAATAAACGCGAGCACCGTGTTAGCGGTGAACGTATCTAAAACATTTGGATGGCACAAAAAGCCTATTGGGGGTGGTGAAGCCGTTAACGATGGTTCCCGATGCTGGCCGACCATCAAGCTCAAGAAACGTGGAAATGGTGGCGAAAGTTCGGTAAATTATCTGCGATTAGGTCGGCCATAAGTGAACATTCTAGTGATTGTCGCGTGTCTTGTGGATCGCCCCAAACCGTTCTGCAGATTATAAACTGAAGATTTACGCACACGAAGTTCGGAACAGTTCCAGAATCTATCGTGAGTGTTACACCACGACAATGGTTGTCTTTTCAATCCGTGAGTTTCTAGCCGATAAACAAATTCCAGCTGTACCCCACCCCTATTACTCACCGGACTTTACCCATTGTGGTTTTTTTTTTTTGTTTTTATTTCCAAAAATTAAAACTAGCCTCGATGATTTGATGATATCGATACAATAAAAACAAAAAAACACTGCGGCGGATCAACTCAAACAACGTAAACTTCCAACATTGCTTTGGAAAAGTGCATGACATCAGGCGGCGAATACTCCGATGGACACTACTAATATTTGAAAAATGATTTGTCTATTGAAATTTTTAACTTTGATTGTATTTAAACGAACAAAGAATGGCGTCAATTTGTTGTTTTCCTATATTAATATATAAAAAAAAAAAAAAAACCACTAAATCCAGAAGAAAAATTAATTCAGGAAAGTCGTTGACCACTGACTTTCAATCAAAAAAGTAAGTCAACATTTAAAAAAAAAAAAAATATGATACTACGTGTACGTCTAGAAAAAAATGAGGGTGCCCCGGATTATAAGTCAACTTCTGATTTTTCTTTTTTTTTGATTTTTTACATATAATCTCGAACCGCACTAACCTACTTACAGTATACAGGGCGATTTTGTTTTAACACGTTCCAGCGATTTACTACGGCGATATCGATTGTAGGTTATTGAATTCGGGTTTTTACAGTGATTATAGAATCGTATAATGTTTTTTTTTTGTTTTTTTAATCTTACCCTTAATCCGTACACCAAAAATACATATCGAGTCTGGTTTTTCAAGTACCACCGCTTAATCTAAACGCCTATTTAAACGAGAATAGAAAAGAGAATATTTGTTAATTAATTTTTTTTTTTTTTAATCTGAGTTGTTAAGCAGTTGAAATAAGTGTGAAAAAAAAAGAAAAACTTTTTAAACGATTACGTATACGATTTTTGTTAACTGGACGATAGTAGACAATCGGCGGTGTCGTTAATTTTTTTCTTGAACTTGACTTTCGACAATCGAATATCGTGCAAAAATAACGACTCTGCAAGTATTTTACTCGTTTCCTCTATACGACACGACCGCATTTGTTTTTAAAATAATAAAACGAAAACCGTTTCGGAGTACAACACTCGATACGAATAAATATATGAAATTAAATAAATAAATATACGAATATAGTCGACATTATTATGCAGTAAAAAAAAAAAAAATAAATTATCATTATCAGGTAAATAGCAGAATCGCGGTTTTTTTTTTGGGAACGTAGATAACTCGTGAGAAAAACGAAACCGAAAATATAAAACGTCTCTATTGTGGTATTTCTCTTGACGATTGTTTGTCGGCATGTACGAAACGCCAAACTGAAAAGTAAAATAACCGAGACCTCGTTTTTAGTCTCTAATTCGAAATGAAATTTAAAAGAAAAAGCCGTACGTACTTCACACCACGGTCGGATCACTGTTGTCGGTGGAAAGTTGGGAAGGCAGTAAAAAAAAAACAGGCATAGAATTTATATCCGCAAGCAACGATAAATTGTAAAAGAAAAAACGTATCCGAAGTAGTCGTTTTTTAACAACGTTGCCTTTGTTAATCCAAAAATCAACATATATATATATATAAAAAAAAATAAACGATAAAACTCGAGTTAGACGAAATCGTGTTTTTACGTCACTTTTTGGTAGTTACATCTGCCTTGATAAAAAAAAAAAAAAAAAAACTAACAGTTATATCGTAAAACGACCTCTCCGGAGTGATAACTGGACAATATTTGCTACCGGAAACATTGTACGAGTGTATAGATCGGATTAAGTCTTTTGGTAGAAATAGTGTTTACTGCAAAAAAAAAAAAAAAAAAACGAAAAAAAATCGAACATAATCGTAAAAGCACAAGAACCCCTCGGCGGCTCCGATCGAGTTAAACGGTTAAAAAACAATAACGGTTCCGATAATACGTTCGGGCGATTTGAAAACAATCGTTTTGTCAATAAGATGATTTTTTATTTTTTTTTATTTTTTTATTTAGTGTTACGAGTATTCGTGTGTGTGTGTGTGTGTGTGTGTGTGTGTGTGTGTGTGGGGGGGGGTCCGTTTTACGTAAAATTGTCAAATTCCACAAAAACTGCGGGACGTTCGGGGACGCGTTATTTATCGACCCACATAAATCACTAAGACCCGGCGACGATTCGAGTATTTCGGGATTTGAACGTGCGAGTTTTCATCCGACGTATAACTCGAATATTCTATGGCCGGATGTTTTTTACGGAACAATCTACACGAAAGGTAATATATAATCTATCTTGTGCATTTTTTTTTTTTTTTTTTTTTTTTTGTCGCGAACACCCAATAAGTCGTACGCTGCGCGATAAAAAAAAAAAAAAAATACACGATTCTCCGCCGAATTGAAAACCGTCGGGGCGCTCGCGAACGATTTCTTTTTAATTTATTACAGTCGGTGGGCGCGGATTCCAGGTTGGAATCCTGGTGAGAAAACTGGTAATCGTAACGTACAGAGACTATTGAAACGTTCACCAACGTTAAAACCTTGAAAAAAACTATTAAAAAAAAAAAAAATAAAAAAATACCACTACTGAACGTACGTAATAAAACCGTACGGTTAGATTTGTCCAGATAGCGAATAAATTGGGCACGGAAAACGATGAAATTGAGTTTTTTTTTTTTTTTTTTTTGCATATGCATAAAACAATTTTTATTATTTCTTTTTCCTAATTGTCCGGATGGTCGTGCCGGATATCCGTATTGGTATTAAATTTGAAGGGAAACTGAACGTGTACGATCTCGAGACGTCGACCGGTAGGAGCCAAATGCAGCGATCTGGCGTGCGATTTGTAACAAAGGAACGACGGAAACAGACGACACCGGTGATGAAAAGATGGTGGTTTTTTTTTTTTTTTTTGTTTGTTGACATTGTCGAGTTTTGTAGTATGGAGATCCGCCAACAAACCTAAAATCACGTCTTCGGCCAACAACGGGAATACGTTTTATATTTCAACGGCATAATGCTCCGATCCACACCGTTGGATATCATACCACTACGGTTTGAAACGGAATTCTATACCGATGATCGATCGATTGGCCCGGCTAGATCCGCAGATCACGGAAATATTGAAAACGATCGGAAGGGCCAGTGGCCCAAAGAAGTTTGTAAAGATGCTAAAGCATTTCGTTCGGTTGAAAAACACAATGCGTTTTGGACGGACGGGCGCGGATTGCACAACATGTCATAATAAAGTTTCATGACACAGTTCCAAATAGAAATTGTTGTCACTGTTCGTGCCAATTCGCGAGGTTCTACTAAATATTAATACGTACAATAATATTATTATTCTATTATTCGATCGAAATTAGCGGAGTGTCGTTACAATGAATTTTTTTTTTTTAAATATATATATATATATATATATTTCTACAATTGACTTTACAGTTCAGTCGCGAGTATTCCCGTTTAAAATTATTGCAGTTATATTACACGTTAAAATATATTATGGTCTACAGATTTAAAATTCGTGCAATAATTCTTGTACAATTTTGTCGTGCATATGTATCATAACTAGAGCTCGGGTGTTTTATGATTTAGCATATTTTTCTTCGCGCTATCACAATTATACGCGGGGTATGGTGTAAAATCCATTCAGGAAATCTTAATAGCAAATATGCAATGAAGTATTTTGCATATATTTTGCATATTAGACGTTTTTGAGCGTATGGATCCTCCGTATATCGATTATTTCTCGACCGAGTAGCGTTTGTTTTGTAAATTATACGTACGATATTAAAAATTGCCCATATTTTTTTTTATCAATTATTATCGTTAATTGTGTTTACGAGTAAGACCCGCGTAAAATTATGAGAATAGATATTTATTGGACCAGCGAGCCGGCGACTTTTCTATATCTATTTGCGATATTGTTCGAAATGTAAAAACGTATTTAATGTTTTACGCATATTAAACGCCATTGGCAATAATAATATCGTAATGATAATAGTTTTTTGCGAAAAGAATTTAAGAATATTTGGATTCAGATACAAAACTCGGAATTCCAAACCCGAAATCCAGATATTAGATTACGAAATTAGGATTTACGATAAATGTCGGATTTCAAAATTTCCAAATCCACAAATCAGAATTGTGTCCCCCAATCGCTATTTCTAACTAGAGCTCGGATGTTTATGATTTTGACATTTTTTAAACGATCATTTTTGTTTAAGTAGCATTATACGTACGATATTAAAAATTGCCCATATTTTTTTTTATCGTTAATTGTGTTTACGAGTAAGACCCGCATAAAATTATGAGATTAGATATTCATTAACCAGCGAGCCAGGCTGGTTTTACCTCTGAGAATGAAGTTACGAGATTACGATAAAATAAATATTGAATATTATTTTCGTTGACATTCAATATTCGGTTTGTTTGTTTGTTCGCTGCACTTCTCATGTTCTACGCTGCATTTAAACACATTTTTACTAATTTACAAGTTCTTTTTTCAAATTTATACTAATAAAAATGCCGAAAAACTCGTTGAGTTAGTTTTGTGAAAGAGTTTTGGTAACATATATTAAGTTTTAATAGTAAAATATTATTTTACAAATTCTGCGAAGCCATTCAGCTTAACTGCAACAAAACGATTTTCAGTCACGACCCACTCTGTAGAGCGGTTTTTTTCGCTCTACAAAAAACATATTGTCGGATCGTCGAAGGTCCTTCCAATTTGAAAAAAATCAGTAAATTAATTGCTGTACACTGTTATCCCGATACTTGAACCGCTTAACCTATGTACAATTTTACTTTAATGAATCGGAATTAATCTAATTTATATATTTTTTTTTCACGATTAATAGCCGTGTGGCTCTTATAATGTAACAATCAAAATACATTTAGTAAATTAGATTAAATAGCTACAATCAAATGAGTATATACATTTTTTTGAATAAATATTCACCCTTTTTATGTGTATATTTGTTGAGAAAAAAAAACTGTTATATTTAATATATTTTATGGCATATAATTGCATGTTTTGACATTTTTTTTAATGAGTTTTTGGTCGTAAACATCCGAGCTCTGATTATAACTAAACCTTTCCTGGCGCCTTTATTTTTTTTTTTTTTTTGTTGCGAACGTTTTTTAATTTTTATATCGTTATACTGCATCGGTATTGTGCTTATTGGGGGGGTGGGGGGGTGGGGTGGTAAATTAAAAAATAAATAAGTAAATACTCAGTAAACATTGTGAGTGCGAGTGAGAGAGAAAAATATGAAATCGAAGGCTACGGTCGTTAATAAACTACCACGTAAATCTGTGCGCGATAAAAAACGGTGCAATATTTTTAACGTCGTAAATAATATAATTGCACTGGATTTGTGTATTGAATTCCATAATTAACCGTCAAAACGTATATAAATATTAATATACCGCCGTACGGCGAAATGTATTAAAAAATATTTAATCATCGTTCGGCGAGCGAAATACAAGGCGTCGGAGGTATTACTACGTCATTAATTACGAACCGATTACATTGTCGATAAAAAACAAAATTAAAAAAAAAAAAATAAATTAAAATGTTTTACACTCTTCCGGAATTACAAAAATAATTAATTACGCCTAAAAATATGCGTCCGGACGACAATATTGTTTAGTACGTATTCGGTTTCGTGACGTTCCGATTCACCGTCTAAACTTTTTTTTTTCAAATTTTCTTTTTATTTTTTGTCTCTTAACGAAGTTTTTGTCAGAAATTTGTCCCGCAGAATTGACTTTAGGGGCGGTTTACTGTAGCGAACCGTGTCTCCGGAAGGTTTTTGTTTTTGTTTTTTTTATTTTCCATGAGAAAATCCTCGGGAAAGACGATAATTGTTTCTAATAATTTCGATTTTGATCGTTTTGTGGTCATTCGGTAAAAAAAAAAAAAAAATCGTAGGAAGCCCGCTGAATTTTTTTTTTTTTTTGTAGACGCTGTGCGATTTTCTAAATATTCCGGCGTCGCCCGTTCATAGCCATTTCGTAAATTGTTTTCGTAATTTTATTTATAGTCTGATAGAAATATTTTACTTTATCTGAATTCTCGAATATTAAATCGAAAACAGCGCTAAACATTCGAGTAGCAAATATGGCTTTCGAAAAAAAAAAAAAAAAAAAAAATGAAGGGAGCCAATTCAACGGTACTTTTAAAATATCGACTGTCTGTGTTCGGGAGCTAATTCAATTGTTTCAGCCTGCATGTATTATACGTGATACAAATCAAATTTTTAAGAACAGTTTCTTTTTCTGTTATATCATTTTTTCCGTTCAATTTCTTAACAGCCATCTCAATTTACGCCGGCATATTTTACTAGCAACTATTGGTTTTATTCGATACGACGTCGCTGTTAATAAGTTGTCAATACTAAATTATAGCGAATTCCCGTAGTCTCGGTTTATTAATTTTTCTTTTTTTTTTTTTTTTTTTTCCTAAACGTTTGGTGATCAGATTTTGACGAAATTCGTAAAAGCCACCAGACGGTTCGTATACTATAAGAGTCGATTTTTCGTCCCTACCTTAGAGCAGCGGTGTAGTAATCAAACGACAAGCACAAAATATGGGATTTCCTTGGTTTTTTATTGTGTATCTTCATTTGTCGTGGTTCTCATTGTATTATAATTCTAATTGGTTTGATAGTTTGACTAGTTTTTTTTTTTTTAACTAGAATTTGTGTAAAAAACTACTGATGTTACGCGACGTGACTTTCTCGCATATATTTGGAAGCTAATTGTCGTTATTTTTATATTTAGTTTTTGGATCTTGTCGTAACTATATTGCTCTTGTAGACGTACGGCCGCCGGCACTGCTGGCATTTTTACTCGAACGGTCCACGACGGGCCATCAAGTCTCGGTCATTATTTGACTTATTAAGTGGTTGATTTTTTTTTTTTTTTACGGACTTGAAATACCATCGACACGTGGTGGGAAGCCGTCAGCAACCGCCAGCGACTCCGTCGATACATAGTTTTGAGTATAGCTATACGAACCCGGCTCACTACTGTATATAAATATACATATATATATATATATATATATATTTATATGCACACACAACTCGTGTGGGGTTTTAGTTCCAACGAAGCAGTCCTAGTCGTTCTTAATCTAACGTTTAGACTATGGTCAGACGGTCGTCAAAGTCGTCTGATGCGTTGCGAGTTGTCGTCGAGGAGTTGTACGGGCAGCTGTATTTGTGTGTCTTCCTGGGCCAGTCTTCCGGCGCGAGTCCGGACAAACCGGGCAATTTCATCCTGCACGGATGGCGTTTTCAAATCGCGGTGGACGTTTACGGTTCTTATCGTGCCGATAGGCTGCGACAATGGTACGAAGACCGATGCTCCGGCATTTGTTGTGCTGTTACGATGTTAGACTTACCGGCACATCCCCAAGAATTGTATACCGTAAATCCAAAAGCGGTTTAACCATCGATACGTACAAGAGACCTGGGATTGCTGGTTAGGTGTGGCCCGAAGTGCGGTCCAACTAGCCAGTCGCTAACTCCGAACAATTGTATAATAATAACCGCGCAACGCGTACCGTCGTACTGGTGAAATAAATATATCCCCTTGTACCCGAGATTCGGCGAGACGGATAAATATTTACGACCCAGTGTACGCGCGTATACAAAGAGAATACAAAAAACAATGTTTTTCAATGAAAAAAAAAAAAAAAAAAAAATGTTAAAAATAATGGTAATAAAAACGACACGTTCGACGTTGGGAATATGAAATAATAATTTGAAGGAAATGAACAAAACATATATATATACATATATATATATCGTACGTAGGGAAATATAATAAAAAAAAAATCACGGTACCGACTAGTTTTTATCTCGACACGAGACCGTCAATATTTTTTTATTGCAAATAAAATTTTTTATAGGTAAAGAGTTTTGCATTTATGTATATACAGACAATGTCCATATGTGGCTTGGCCTTCCACGAAAATCCACGTTCTTCTCTTGACCAATTTTTATCTGTAGCCTGGTCGCGTTTTGGTGAACCGTCCAATCTGTTTATATTGGCAAAAGACAGATCGACAAGAAATATTGTGCCCCGAATAGCGCTTACTTGAATTTTAAATTAATGGTTTTAATTTAGAATAATAATATAACTGTTTGCAGTTAAAACATAATCAACCTCGTGTATTTTTAATTTTTATTTTTATTGAGTCGAAAAATACAATTTATACCAGCAGACATAATAAGTATATGTGATATGTGAATAGATAACGTGAACAAAAAAAAAAAAAAATTGAGTAAAAAAGCCGCCCAATGATGACAGTCTTGATTTGTTGATTTTTAAATGTCGTAAAGTGACTTTATTAAGACGTGTTTTATGTTTGCTATTTATTGTAAAAGTTCTCTGCACCATTTGCGTTTTAAACGTCTAGGAGGGCTGACTGGAATCGGTTGAGAGAAGAGGTTTTTCATTATAGGATTTGAGTGGGAGGAAAGGCGGTCGTAAAATCGTTTATAATTTCAGGTCTGTGTGAAAAGTACTTTTTGAAATATATGGGGGAGGTATTAATTCATTTTCTTAGAGCAACGTTTTGTGAAGGATTGAATTTTAGCACTTTCCCATAGCTGGAGTCCATATGTCCGTAAAGGTTTCAGTAATATTTTGTAGATGAAAAATTTGTTATTGAGGTAGGTGTGTTTATTAGAGATTAGAGGTTTGAGGATACGTAAACGATAGGTGTATCTAGTGTAAGACCAAGGTATTTGACTGTAAGGCGAGGATGGAATTGGAACAATGTCTTAGAGTCCACCAGAGTGAAGATGGTGTGAATCGACTTGCTATGGTTTATTTTACACCTCCGTTTGGTATGCCAGTCTTCCATAGAGTCTAGGTGAGCTTGAAGGCTTGTAGGCATACGGTCTATGGCTAAGAGTGGATTATCATCGATAGAGATAACTGCCTTATCGTCAGCATAGTCTGCCACCGATATACTCATTGTGATTGGTTGATCTGAGACGAATATATTAAAGAGAACGGAGGATAAAATACCGCCACCGTAGCATCCCAAAACATATACTAACAATAATTGACATGGCAGAGCCGTGTCGTATTTGAAAATCACGTTCAGTCAGATACGATTCGATAAGTGGATAGAATGTTGGAGAAAAAAAATCTGTTTAGTTTATGTAGGAGGCCCTCATGTCGGACTCTATCAAACGCTTGCGAGTTATCTAAGAAAAACGGACGTGCAAAATAATTATTTTTCGAGCGTATAAACGCTATGTATAAAATGTATATTCTCATATGCCATCAATTGAGAAGTTTAATGTTCTACTAGATTATTACTTATTGCACTTGAATACGAGATAAATATAAAATATAAAATCGGAATAGCGGACGAACATGCTTCGCCTGCCATAAACTATCCTGATAATTCTTTAGTCGAACGGATATATACTATGACGACTCAATAAAAATATATCAATGAAATCATTAATGGTAAACGGGAAAATATATGGTGAAAACAAAGCGACAGCAAAAGAGAAACAATCGGATGGAAAAACACCAAACCGCCAGTGGAAAGAAGAAATCGAAATAAATAGGCTACGAATAGGACGCACTGGGTGTCGCCCGCGGTTTTCTTATGGCTAAAGAGGACTCGCCAATATACTCAACACGCATGCAACCAAATTATATAATTTATAATTCGTTTAACAAATAACTATTATTAAATACATTTTGTAAAAATACGGTTTTCCCTGCCAAAAAAAAAAAAAAAAATGTAAGTAAATATAATGTAAAAAAAAAAAAAAAAAATATAAATAAAATTGAATCTCATGTCGATTTTTGCTTCGTCGCTAATGTCAAAAATCTCTTTACTCATTGTTAATCTCTAAATGTTCTTAATAACGAATTTGAACGGATCTAATAATTTAACTGCGTATAATATAAAATCACACTCAAAATTATTGACCTCAAGACTGCAGGAGCATGACGGAAATACCGGATAAAAATTCCTCTTCCAAACAATGTGCGGACCATTAAACCCACTATCCAAAAATGAAATGTCCCCCTTAACCTCAAAAGAAAAGGGTAAGGTAATAATCACTCGGGTCAGAATAGGGACACACCCATCCAACCTGTTCCTTCCTCGTCACCAAAGAGCCGGCCAAATGCCCAAAAATTACAGCGGAGCACGACGAATCTTCTCCAACTCGACCTCGCTCCAACAAGCTTTCAACGAAAACAATATCGTAGCAACACTATTATATTTGTCCATAAAGTAAATTTATGCAAAATGCCGGGCGTTTAAAATTACACGTTTTCGACAAAATGATGAAAAACGTTTGCTGTTATCACAGTTTTGTAACGATTTACATTTAGGCCTAGTGGCGATTCGGTCTTATCACATAGTGCCCCGGATGTCTGTCACCACGACGTCCAATCGCACTTTCTTTCTACGGTTCACGTCCTCCTCGGATCCGCTCGGATCACTTTCATGTGTGACGAAAAAAAAAAAAAAAAAAAAAACAACCCTGTCTATGTACACGAACCTACGTTGACTTTACCCGCGTTGAAAATGTTGAGCGTTAAAAATTACGCGTTTTAAACATTTCGACAAAATGATTGAAAACGCGCGTTTCTGTATTCCATCGTAATGCGTTTTGCTTGTGCAGAAATCGGGACGAAATCCGAAAAGTCTACAATATATAATTCCCGTTGAGTATGCCATTGAATAATTTTTTTGATTTTTTTATTTTTTTTTCGAAGCAAACGTGTCTCGTCGTCATAATGTTGCCGCGTTTTAATTTTTTTTTTTTTTATCGTGTCAGGCATCATATATACAAAATTAAAATAAACGTGTAATTTATAAAACGAAACAAAATAAATAATATCAAATAAGTAAACTATGAATAATAATAACAACACTGTAATGCAATGGTGGTAACAAGTATTGCATACTGAGTATATTTTTTCACTTGTCCAGTAAATGGCTGTATTTACCGCCTTGTCTTGTTGCCTAATCATAAGATCCTCTTGTGTACATTGGGCCTTGGCCCTCGTGGGCAGAACTTGTCTGCTCTTGTCCACGTATGCATGTTTATGTCTAGATCTCCGTATCCCCATTTTCTGATATTTTCTTTTGTCCGTCCTACACCACCAACACGCGGTCTGTTGCAGTGTCTTCCATACCGGCCGGTCTAGGTAGTCACCAGGACGTAATCCTTCCTTCCTTCCTTTGGTTAGGTCATCCATCTTTTACCGTTGGTGTCCGTTATCGGTTTTTTCCGCTCATCTAGCCGGCTTAGTAAGGGTGTTAAAAATTACACGGTTTTTAAACATTTCGACAAAATGATCGAAAACGCTTTCTGTTCCTGTATTCCATCGAAACGCGTTTCGCTTGTGCAGAACGGGACGAAATCCGAAAAGTCTACAATATATAATTCCCGTTGAGTATGCGATTGAATAATTTTTTTTTATTTATTTATTTTATTTTACGTTTTTTTTTTTTTTTTCAAGCAAACGTGTCTCGTCGTCATAATGTTGCCGCGTTTTAATTAATTATATCGATTTTTTTTATACGAGTTTCGTTAAACTCCGAGGGGCTACGTTATGGCGCGTTATATACAAAGGAACACGGACGGCCAAAATATATCCGCCGCTTTTGACAGTCATCAATTATCGCGTTTTGAAATTTTTATACAATAAAAAAAAAAAAAAAAAAATAATAATAATAATAATTTTAATATATTACGTATATATGCTCGTTGGTAATGGAAAAGTTTTTTATTTTTTATTTTTTTTTTTTATATATACTTACCGCGAGCACACCCATAACATAATATTTTGTTCGGCTATCTTTTCTCTCGTTTTCGTTCGCATTTTGTTTGTCGACGGTTTTTTTTCCCCCTTTTTTTTTTTTTTTTTTTTTTCATTTACTTCCCATAAATCACACATAATAGCCTTTCACGGAATCAATTTTGGTAAGTACTTCTCCTTTGCGAATCGCGTAGCATACAAGACGAAAATTGATTAATTTCGCTCCTATAGCTGAGTCTCTTAAATAATCCCGTACCGAATTCCATTAGTACCGCGCGAACAATACGATTCGTGTGTGTGTGTGTGGTTTTTTTTTTTTTTTTTTTTTCACGTAAGTATATAATAATTATCATCGGGGTTCGTCGTTTAATTCGGTTTTTAATGTTGGGAGGACGGTACGGACTAACACGCCCGTAAATTATTTGTAACAAAAACAGTCCTGTAATATTAAAATAACCGAATTTTCACCGGTATCGATCTGTGCAGGTCTGCGCGCGACATCGCTTTTATTTTTTCGATAACACAAATTACAAAGCGGAACACAATGCAATAATAGTTTTCGAATCGTATAATTTTACATTTTTTTTTTTTTTTTTTTTGTTGTTTATCCTATCGAAACACTTAAAAACGTTACGGGTAATAATCAACGAGCCAAAATCAATCCACAAGGTATTCACGCTAAGACACGATCGATCGCCTCTAATCTTCCTAAACAACAAACAAATACCCACCTCTGACACAATCGAGTACACCGGCTTATCGCTTGACAACAAAATAAACTGGTCCAAACATATCCAAAAAAAAAAAAAAAAATAAAGACTACTCCTCTCAACCGTAGACTTTCCCTAATCATCCTAAAACATCTACAGTAAATCCGCCAAACTCAACTTAAAAACAAAAATCTCCTCCTAAAACCCATCTTGACCTAGGGAATTCAGCTCTGGGGCATAGTCAAATAAAAATTCCAATACAAACAAAATCCAAACATTCTAAATGTTTTTTTAGATTAAGGTCATTCTTCATAACGACCTTAATGTTTCAATTATCAAAAACGAAACTACATTAAACTAAAAATTTCACTTCCGCCTCTTCCAACATACCAGCCCTCTCATTTTATACCTCTCTTCTCGTTCGCTTTCCGGCAATCCTCCCCGAAGTGTTGAACGTCAGCGGTTTTCTCGCACTGTAGTTGGTTACCTTCGGTCCATAATGTATAGATAAAATCACGCCGATGCGTTGTCAGTGGATAATCGTCTTCGCCTTCTACGCTATGCTCCATCTTCGTCTTGTTATTGTAACGATTATTAACAGATTGTTGAGTTGTCAAAATGAAAAAAAAAAACCCGGTTAAAAATTGTACGACGAAAACCACGCGGTTTCTCGACTTCAACTCCGGCAAAGCATTCTTCTTGGGTCTCATTCGAAACGACGAATTTTCCGCAAACGTTTTGATTTTATTTCACACGGTCGCACGGTCATACGCTCGCGAATTTGAATGTTTTTCGATATTTAAAATGTTTTTGAACGACACTACATACAAATGAAGAGGCGAGGAACGCATTA
Organism: Tuberolachnus salignus; assembly: GCA_956483605.1. Taxonomy (NCBI): domain Eukaryota; kingdom Metazoa; phylum Arthropoda; class Insecta; order Hemiptera; family Aphididae; genus Tuberolachnus; species Tuberolachnus salignus. The sequence goes on along the minus strand of OY101429.1, from coordinate 1,892,498 downwards.
TTTTTAGGCTTGACGGGACGCGGTTCGCCACGCACACGCAAATTAAAACCGTTTTGACCGGCCATCGAATATTAAAAAATCGTATAAAATAATAGTAATCGATTTATACGTCCTTCACGCAAAGTCCGTCAAAACTTAATGGAAAAGGAAACAACAACAACAACAACAACAAAAAAAAATAAGATGAAAGGATAGGGACGGCGAAATGGGAAAACTGACGGAAAGGTTCCAGTGTTCTGTAAAATAAAGCCTAACCAAAAAATCAGTGGCGATACAATGGCGCGGACGTCGTTTTTTTTACAAGGGCGGCAATGGCGAATGGGAACGAAAGGCGAACCGGACCCGCGGGATTCTATCGGTTTACCGGCTCGTGCGTCTCGTGTACGTAAATTTATCGACCCCATCGCGTGTGTGTCCTAATTATTATTTCTGTAACGAACAGAGAGAAAATAAAAATAAAAATAAATTATATTCGCTCGCGTGTGTTCGCCGGCAGTTGAAGGTTTTTTTTTTCCATAGACATTTAATATTTTCCACTATGGAACGGGTACGAGGCCTGTTCAAAAAGAACCGGGATTTTATTTCTAAAAATTGCAAAAAAAAAAAAAATGAAAATTATTATTATTCTAAGATATCTCCCTCGGAATACTCTCGTCCGGGCGATATGCAATGGTCCTGCAACGATCTTGCCATTTTTTAAAAGTCCGTTGGAACTGTTCCATGGTTATAGCATCGAGTTCTGCTGCCGTATTCGCTTTGATTTCCTCTACGTTTTGAAATCGTTGTCCTTTGAGCGCAGATTTTAGTCTCGGTAAAAGAAACGAAAAAAATCGCATGGGGCCAGATCAAGAGAATTGGGGAGGGTGTGGGACCACAGGTATTTTTTTGTCCGCCAGAAATTCACGAATCGACAGAGCTGAATGTGCTGGCGCATTAACGCGATGAAGAAACCAATTTCCAATTCGCCGTTTTTGCGATTTCCCTCTCGCAGAACTTAAAGAATACCCGATTGACTATTTGTCCATGGGCTACAAAATCATAACGAACAACACCTTCAATATCAAAAAAAAAAAACTATCAGTAATGTTTTGATATTCGACCTCGCTTGACGAGCTTATTTCGGCCGAGTGGAAAATTTCTTTTTCCACTGAGATGTTTGGAACTATGTTTCCGGATCGTATCCATAAACCCACGTATCGTCACCTGTGATAATGTTTTTTTTTATTTTTTTTTTTTATGAAATTAACATCGGCAGAACGATTATTAAGGTCTTGACAAATCGTTAAATCGTTTTTAATCCTTTTGCTCCAAAGTTAACAATCGCGGAACGAATTTGGCAGCTACCCTTTTTATCTATGTTACATTTTCGGGTAAAAACTCTATGACAAGATCCGATTGACATTTCTGCATCATTTGCTAACTCACGAACAGTTTTTCTGCCGGTCATTTCGCACTTTTCCGGTAATTTTTGCCACAACATCATCGTCGCTAGATGTGGACGGTCTTCCGGAACGTGGATCATCTTCAGCTGACCCGTCGACCAGTCTTGAAACGTTTAAACCACTCGAAAGTCACGGTTCCGTGACTTTAGGGATTTATCGCCAAAAGCAGTTTTAATCATTACGCATTATTTCGATTTGGAACGACCAATGGATTTCTATCGACTAAATCTCCTTTCCACGTCGCACGATGTTATTGGAGCATATTTAAACGACGCAATTCGTCCCGGAAATTAAACGATATTAACATATTTTTCTTCTTTCGTTTTCATATTCACCATTTATAATGCTACGAATGTTTAAAAGTGTTTTGAATCCCATATTGTTCATTAGCATCAAGTCCATTTTATTATTTTTTTATACCAATTCTGCTGATCTCCCGTTACATTTTTTTTGTCGGTTTATCATTCACATCTTAAATAATTTGTAACTTCTCATCGAGAGATAGTGTATTTTTTTTTTTTGTTCTAGGTTAGTAATTGCTCCGGTGATAAAACAAAAATTATATTTAAATGAGGTAAATCATTTTTTTTTTTTTTGTTGTCAATTTTAATCATCAAACAATTCTTTTGGTTATTTTTCAATTGATGACAGCTTCGTCATCTAAACGTGATATTACAGATAATGTTGAATTGGATTTTACTAAATAAATACAATAAACACCGTTTTAAAATACACAAGAGTCCGGGACACATTTTTATATACGCGTTACGTTCAAAATATGCAAAAAAAAAAAAAAAAAAAACAAAAACTTTTTTATAATCTGTTTAATCGAGAATGAGCTACGACAGAGAACGCGGACACATTTGGAACAGCCAACCGTCGAATTGGACTACACGGGGAGGGGAAAAGACCGAGCGGAATGCCTCGAGGTCCTAGGATTTCTATGCAGCCCCGGTGATAATAGGTAAACGCGTTTGTTATCCGCTTAAAAATTCCTGTCTGGTCGGAAGATTTCGCTGGTCCGTCTCGAGTGAAATCCGTTGTTTCGACCGTCCCGGCGTTCCGGTACGAGACGAAAATCAGAAAATTTTTTTTTGTTGTTTTGTTTACTGGTCGGCAAGGAAGAACGCCGGGGGGGGGGGCAGCGGTGGTTAATCGGCCGTTCGCACGGCATATTCCGATAGATTTAGAATTCCGATTTTATTAACTGTTAGGTTTTTATGTTTTTTTTTTTTTTTTCTGTTTAACGCGTCGCGTATTATTAATTATTCGTTCGGCGGCTAAATGCGTTTTTTATCGCCGTATTTATTTACTCGGCGGCGGTACCCCCTGGCAATTAGGCACGCACAAGAGAAAACGGTTATACGGGCGAATAATTTCCACGATCAAACAACAATGTAACCCGTAGAGTCGCGTTTATTATATTATTATACGCAATCTGGTAATTTATTTCGCGCGGCGGCCGGCAGACGCGAATCCCGTTTAATAATTAACTATTAATAATACACCCCGGAGGGTAAACGTCGCGTTTATTACCATAATAATTGTCCGATATTATTAATTCCGTACAGTGGAAAAGGGGAATGGGCTGCAGTCGTTAACGTTGTTGACTGTGCGTGGTTATTCGCGTTGATCAATCGGACTACAACACCGCGATACGCGCGAGCCCGTTCGTTTTGCAAATAATTCAGAATCATTCGATAGTAAAAAAAAAAAAAAAAAAAACCAATATTAAAACGTAACACGGTCTATGGTATTCGGTCGCCTGTGGCGACGGGTGTGGAGACCGCCTGCCGGTGGGCTATAGACGGAAATATACGCGTAGAATTCGCTCAAATTTGGTTTTACCGTAAAATCGCCGATTGTCGAATTAAAAGACGACAACATTTCGGACTGCAGGACAGTGCATTTTTTCGATTAACCTAAATCGAAATCCACGAGAGTCCTGCACAGACGGCGTAAGCGTGTTATGGCTATACCGAATGGACAGAGACGGGCAAAACGCCGGTGTGGTGCGCACGTAAATCCCGGGGTTGCGAATCGACTCGGTATCCCGATGCGATTTCCTTAAAACCGTCATAAAGGTATTATTTTGTAGTATCCGTTCTCTCGATGAGTATTGAGACCTTACTTAACCTAACCTAACCTAACGTAAGTTGTTAACTGCAATCGCGAAAATAAAAAACCAATATTAAAACGTATCACGGTCAATGGTTTTCGATCGCCTGTGGCGACGGGTGTGGAGACCGCCTGCCGGTGGGCTATAGACGGAAATATACGCGTAGAATTCGCTCAAATTTGGTTTTACCGTAAAATCGCCGATTGTCGAATTAAAAGACGACAACATTTCGGACTGCAGGACAGTGCATTTTTTCCATTATTCCGATTTTTAACGTATCAATATATACCGTTTAGAAATAACGACCGTTTCGACATTTTTCAAACGACTTGAAACGTTTCAAAAAAAAAAAAAAACTAACCGATTTATTGTCGTCTTTAAATTGTACAATAGGCGATTTCACTCTAAATCGAAATCCACGAGAGTCCTACACAGACGGCCTAACCGTGTTATGGCTATACCGAATGCACAGAGACGGGCAAAACGCCGATGTGGAGCGCACATAAATCCCGGGGTTGCGAATCGACTCGGTATCCCGATGCGATTTCCTTAAAACCGTCATAAAGGTATTATATTTTGTAGTATCCGTTCTCTCAATGAGTATTGAGACCTTACTTAACCTAACCTAACCTAACGTAAATTGTTAACTGCAACTGCGAAAATAAAAACCAATATTAAAACGTAACACGGTCAATGGTTTTCGATCGCCTGTGGCGACGGGTGTGGAGACCACCTACCGGTTGGGTAGAAGAAAATATACGAGTAAGGAAAAAAAAAAATAAAAAAAAATAGCTTACCATCGAGGATTCGTGTCTATCTATACCGCGCAAGAACGGGGGGCAATCGGTGTCCAGACTTATCTAATTTTAATTTTTTAATTAATTAATCGAGCGTAAAAAAGGCGTAGGCTTTCGCGAAGTTACCGAACGCAAACAGCATCGTTTTCAACCTTTGTCTACGTGTAAACAGTCGGAAAAACGTTTGGTTTTAGTACTAACGATTTTCCGGAAAAGCCACTGGTTTTTTTTTCATTACCATAATTTTAACATCGGCCGAAATCATCGAACGATCGCGTTTTGTGGACGTTCCGGCGAGCACGGCGAAACGCAAAATTCCATTTCGTGACCGACTCCGGGCACTTACCTCGCAGGACTTCCGAAATCCGCTGCAGTTCCCCGAGATTCGGCGAGACGAACGACAGCCCTTTCCACGTGTCCGACCGAAACGTTTCCGCAACCACGGAGATGTCGGTAGTCTCGAAATACACTGCGCCCGATAAAAAAAAAAAAAAAATCACAATATAATTTCACGATACGCGTGCAAGATAGAGCAAAACAATTACAGGTGGGGTCCGTGTAAAAACAAGAAAACTCTACTTTTTTTCTTTTTTTGGACATTTCCCGAGCTGTACACGATATACGAATTTACAAATATCGAGTTTATTCTAAAATATATTTAGCTACGTTTTAGGTCCCCGGATTAGGTTTTACTCGTTTGGGTTTTCACCGTTTCTCTGAGACGAGAGATATTCAACACAGTGTGAAACGTTTTCGGGAGTTTTGTACAGAGTTGTGTCCCATCGTTGCACAGAAAACACATAAACGATTTTCTCTAGCGGAAATCGTCGAGATACTCTGCCGGAAATGTGGACCGATCTTATTCGTATTTGTCGGCGTTACTCACCCGGTATGTTTTCCGCGTTACAGAATCTGACGACGAAATCCATGACTTCCGCACTGACGTTACCGTCGACGACCACCAGCGGACTCCGGTACAGTAAGTCGACGTTTCTCTTGATCTTGGCACGACGACATGAAACGAAACGAAATCGGACAATTAACGCGTACCGCAAAATCAGATTGCGTCACACAAACGATAATACGGAATATTGGCGATTTCTGTACGCGCACGCGGGCGAATCGATGAAAATCGGATACGAATTCCCGGGCCGCGGTTTTAATCATTGAGGCAGGCCAGGTATCGAACGATAAAAAGAAAAAAAAAAAAAATGTTTTTCCTACCAAAATTCGAGCGCGTTTCGATATGCCGCGATTTTCACGATTGTATTTATTTTTATTTTACAATTTTTTTTCCACGAATAATACCGTTCGCCGATCACTGCGTCGCGCACGAATGGGGAAATTCACCTGGTATTATCAATGATAATGACCGTGTAGTATTCCCGTTTCGATATTGTATTCCAACAGGTGTTGCGTAATCGCGATTTACGAACGGGTGACCGGTGGGACACCGTTCGAGAACAGTGGCGAGACGGATGACGGTGGCTCTAGATGCCCCCGTACACGGTCAGTCATGAATGACAATCGACGCGATTGACAGTCAAGATTGACGATTGATTATTACCATATACGGTCAATCAAGACTGGCAAACTTCACAGTCGTTCGATTATTTTATTTGTATAGCCAACGCAATTGTTACTATTGAAAGTATGGCGTTACGTTCTTTCAATATTCTATTTTTGTACAAATCACGTTTAATTTTCCACGTAGCAGGTAAACTACGGTATAGACGTATAAATTCCCACCAAAATTCTTCATTATTTAGATTATTTTTTGACGAAGCTATAAAATTTACAAAAGACAAAAATACACGACTGCTTCACACAATTCGACTCGATTGACCGATCAGTTGTACATTCATAGGCATATACACGGTCAATCATGAATGTCGATCATCTTGATTGATGATCGACATTCAAACATGTTTGAATTCCATCAGCCGTGAAATTTGATTGTCAGTCATTAACATTCACATACATACACCATCAGTCTTGACTGTCAATCGGGTTGATTGTCATTCATGACTGACCGTGTATTACGCGGGCCTTAAGACTCGCGGAGAGTCGTGAAACCGGAGGGGCGATGGAGGAATGCCCAGAGTGATTAAGAGAGAGATTAAAAGAGAGAGAGAAAGAGAGAGAAAGAGAAAGAGATAGAGAGAGAATGAGAGAGAGAGAGAAAGAGAAAGAGATAGAGAGAGAGAGAAAGAGAGACAGATTGAGAGAGAGGTTTCGGTTAATTAATTAATAATTTTATTGCAACATAAAACAATACGGTAATTTGTAAACGGTTGCGGGGGTAATAGCAATATTATTGAAAATTCCGTTTTAATATCAAAATTTAATAACTGCGATAGACCGTAAATATCTCGTAAAACCATAAAAAAAAAAAAAAAAAACACTACTCATAAATTAAAAAAAAAAAAAAAACAGTTTAGCGAAACGGAACGGGCGCACAGCGGTTTACAAGTACGGGGTTCAATAATTATAGATTATTTATGTTTTACGATCGATAGAATACAATCTGTTATTTTATCATTTCGGATATATTAGACGAATCAAGTGTTTTTCTAAAAGCAAATTGAACATTGAGGTGGTCCATTTTTTTATTTTTTTTTTTCGATTTTCGTTGTGATTCGTCTAACATATGGGACATTTTCGGTTGTACTGGTTTCGTTAATTTCCGAATTTTATATTTTTATTGTTACAAAGCCGGCGTATTCGAAACATTGTATTGTTAGCCTTTCTAGACGCGGACGAAAATTCGTATAACATTCTGGCGTTTTTATTTCTCGCGCTTTTTATTCGGTTCGTGCGCATAGAAGTCGCATATGTATCGGCCGAACAGTATTACAAGACAATGTTACGTCGGGTTTCATTGCAATTGACAAAGTGAAAACGTCATTCTTTAGATAAAGTGGTGGTTTTTTTTAGTTTTCGCGCTTAATCGTACTGTTCGGATATACAAGGATTTTATCGACCCGACGTTTTCACATTGAAAAACGCGAAGGCCGTCGTTCTTCTCGTTGGATAATTTGTGATTTGCGGATAGTTTTCCCCTATATTTCTAGTTTATATTTTCGAAAAGAAAAGCTTCATTCTTTGTTAGGTAAAAACAACGATGCTACGAACGTTTCGCGAAATTATTATTTTATTTAAAACACACGTCCGATAATGTTCCTCGAAAACTCACCTCGCTTTTCGACCCTTCGTGTGCGCGAGCTTTAACCATTCTGACACACTTTACCGCACGGTTGTGTTCTACGATTACCGGGAGGGGGATTTTTTTTTTTGTTTTGTCACTCGTTAACCCGTAAAAATACGTAGATTAATTATTTTAAGTAAATCACCAAATAACATACCGCCGAGATGAAAATGAAAAATAATGATATAGTTTAAAAAAAAAAAACGCTATAACAAACAGAAACCACCCCACCCCCCCACGCCTTAGAAACGAAATAAGTAAGATTAAAATAAACAACCGCGAACGGTATAAAAAATGTGGAAAATATTACGTTTGAGATTTTATTTAAAAATGGCTTCGGTGCCGCCGAACGTAATGTACCGTATCGGTTTTTTTTTTTTTCGGATTTCTAGTGATAAATACGATTTTTCGACGTTCAATTGTTCGTTTGACACCGCGATCTCAATCGATTTCAACGAAAATCCGATAATGTTTTCAACTTTTCGTAGCTACGGTACCGGTGACAAGTTTAATCCGCGAAGAGATTTTGATCCGTTTCGCCATCGCCCGGTGTCCTATAACCGTCGTGTCGGTTATGTCGAAACGGTTTATTTATTAATAAATTTTTTTTTTTTTCAAAACGGATCAAAATGTCACTCCTTCACCCGCTCGCCCCCCCCCACAAGAAAAAACCGGATCAAAATTTCATAAAAAGTTTTCCGGATCAAAATGTCCCGTTGCCCGTTTCCGTTTAACGAATTTCGATTTGACGGAACCCCCTTTGCTCAACGAGTTGTTTCTAACGAAACCGTGAAATTTTCAATAATAAAAAAAAGAAAAATATCTTTCTAAAGAATTACTTTTATCATATTTTTCAAATAATACATTAAGACATTCTTAAATCCGTCGTTTTGCGTGTTCTGCCGAAACTGTTTGCGAGTATGTCGAGCAATAAAAAAAAAAAAAAAAAATTATAAGGTACGTACATTGCACGTTATAACTATAAATAAATAAATAAATTATGATAATATTAATTACTATACAATTTATTTATTAGTATAAGAATTCAGTTAAAACGAGTTTTTTGAGTGAAAAAAAAAAAAAAAAATGTATTTTATTTTTAACGAAATTTCTGTGATACCAATTTTTGTCAAAAAAAAAAATAATAAAAAACAAAAAAACCAGTAGAGTTCGTTAAATGGACGTTCGACTTTCTTCGGTTCTGAGCCGAGCTAGGGATTTTGTGGTTTTACAATTATGTTTTTTTTTTTCTTTTTTAAATTTTCTGTAAACACTTTTTCTACCAGAAGATTTGCATCCGATCTGTACACTGCGCTATATATTGTTTCCGGTACCAAATTTCGTCCAGTTAGTACTTTGAAAAGGTAAATTGTCGATATACCTGTTCGTTGTTTTAACGCGGCCCAAAAAATCTATTGAAAAATGACCAATTCGAGTTTTTTTTTTTTTTTTTTTAAGATTTTTGTTGATTGTTGGGTTACCGTGGTAAAATTGCGAAAACACCACTTCGTTCGCATACATATTCCGTTCGCAACACAGATATCAATTAAATTCCTGTCTATATACGAACTTCCCACATAGAACGGTTTTTTTTTCTTTTTTTTTACGTACGTCAATCGTTTTTGTTTCGGATGTTAGTATATTTTTGTTAAATTTGTATCAACTAAATGCGCAATTAGACATGCGAATGAACAACTCAATTTCTCGGGCACGTTAATTATCCTCTCGTATTAGACGACTCGCAAACACACGCGTAAATGATCGTGTAGACATCTAAAACCACAATCGCATAGTTCGACGTCACTTGACTCGTCCCATACAAATATGAAAACAATGCGATTCGGTGATTTTACAAAAAAAAAAAAACAAAAACTCGCCGGATGATAATATTCTTCGATTCGTGGGCATTTTCTCCAAAGTCTACGACTGAATTTCGATCGTATTCATCACGTTCATCCTATCCGTCTCGGACCGTCGTAATAATATTGCCGACGCGTATTCGAATGTGAATACGCGTAAAAATTCACGACGGATCGAGTAACTTACTCGTCGTTCTTTTCCACTCTCTTTCGGTTCGGTTAGAAAACCGGCATAAAGAACGCATAAAAAAAAAAAAAAAAAAAATAAAAAATAAATACGTCCTCCAGAAACGATATTTTAAATGCGTAGCGCGGGGAGTTAAACGGAACGCACTTTAAATGTAAAAAGAATAAGCTTAGTTCTCTATCGTATTGCCTTTATTATTGTTTTACTTTTAAACGCGTATACGGTCCGTTTATTCATTTAAAAAATTAACCGATACAACTGCAGTGGAAAAACTTTCGAAAACTTACGTTTTTTTTTTTTTTTTTTATATTAAATCGCCCGGTTAAAATAAACGGTTTTTTTTTTTTTATTTTTTTGTTATTCTTTATAAACTAAATAATCGCAGTGTTTACAATTCGTATTGAAAACCGGCGGTGTGTCGATTGTTTATTTAGGAATTGTTATCGTCTGAATGCGAAAAACTCGCTAAAAATAGCTACTACAACGGTATCGATTAAAAGTTTATTTATTTTTCTTTTTATAAATATACTCGTCGTTTCGTAAAAAAAAAAAAAAAAAAAGTAACAGCAGGCGAATTATTTTTACCGTTGCCTCGTGTTTTGTTGTCCGGTGATGAGATATAATAATTTTTTTTTTTTTTTATATATATATATATATATATACTGAGTGTTGATATAGCAAGGAGGAACGTACTGGTTTTACTATGATGCTTGCTGTTTTTTTTTTTTTTTAAATTTAATTTTTCCTGTAAACCAACCGTGTTACCGAAAATCTCTGACCGGTCAGCATTGGTTTCGGGTCGCGAATTTCGTCTGTTCGGTGCATTGGGAAGATAATTATTTCATTTTTTTTTTTTGTCCTTGTTGTTTTACAAATATTGGTGGGGAAACAGAGTAAAACGACGAAAAAGAAAAAAAAAACGAGAATTTTCACGCAATAACGGTTTCAGTTTTATCGGGTTTAGGTTTTTTTTTTTTTTTTGTTATAATTCACTTACTAGACGCGGCACGATTTTCAAATGGATTTTTTTTTTTTTTTTTTGAGTTATTTATTGCTATTTTAAATTGTCCAGTTTTTTTTTTCTTTATGTGTTGCGTGCGAATACAAATTGTTTAATATTCAAATTCATGCCAGAACTCGTTAAATATACGAACAACCGTAGTACAGTTTTGCAGTCATAGATCAATACGATTTGCAATTTTAATTCATCAAGGCCCCTGAAAACTCTATGAAATGTCCGTCAATAGGACCTAAACTGAATAACAAAATATGAGGTACTCCCAGAAATGGGTTCGATTATTAAAATGTAAAAATTCATATTTGATCTATACAAAATTTTCAAACGTTTTATACTCGTAGGAATTTTAATTAAATTGAAAAAAAAAAAAAATCATCGCAGTGTAAGTTTGTTTGTGAATTCGAAAATGTTTTCACGTTTAAAATAAAATTACGGCAAGTACCGAGATATGTGTCGGCCGTATAGCTACTTTACGTTCGTAAAGAACGTAAAAACGACCGTCGGACAGTGGACTATTGGAAGTTAGCCCTACCGTTGGCCGTCTACTAAAAGGTAAAAAAAAAAAAAAAAAATGATCACTACAAAACCGGAGAAAATTCGTAATAACCGCACGAAATCGTTTTTCCGTTTTGCGACGGCTTATCGTTACGTACGGATATGGTTTTTCCGTTAATCGACGGGGCGGTTTTGTTTCGTTTATTTCTTTTACCGTTTATTATAATTGTTAATCGGACGTAAGAAAAAAAAAAAAAAAAAAATGATAAAAATCGACGTACCTAATTACGACAATCACAATAATCGTCGTGGGCGCGGGTAAAATATCGTTAATGTAGAAATACGAACGACGAGTCGAGCCCACGACGGCGGCGGCACACAAATGGATATTAATGGACATGGACTTTAATATTATTCTGGCAGTGATTAAAACGTAAACTCGAAATACAGTGAGTTCCCCGGAGTTCAGTGAGTTCTTAGTGTGATCGCTGGTTCAGCGAACCAACCGTTTCGAAAATGGAATCGATAGTGAAAATCCCAAATCAAATCCGATGTTACTAACGCGAAATTAGCCGTTTGTCAGTACCGCCCAATGGGTACCGTGATAATCGAATCGCTTTTATGAAAATTCTCATCGGTTTTATGGTATTTCAAACGGATCGATTCAAAAGAGCGATTTTATTTTTGAACTCATCAGTGTCTGCTGACAGTGTGTACCGTTGTACGTCACGTCAGGTTAGCTCCGTGTACTCTTATTCCCGACCCATCAGGTGCAGGTCCGGACAGACATAGAAAATCTCGGGAGAGATTCCTCCGATAACACAGACGGAGCTGGCCCGAATAGGGGCCAACTTCCCGACCAACAAGGCGCCCGTACCAGACGGGATCCCCGATGTGATTATCAAGATGGAGTTTCAAAGTCTACTTCTCGGCACGCTCAACAGCTACATGGAGAAGGGAGTTTTCCCGAGGGCATGGAAGGAGACCAAACTCGTCCTTCTCTGGAAGGAGGTTTTTAATAAATAAGAACATAGAGTGTGATAAAAATGTTGATTCTTCTCAATAAACGATGCGCCTACGGGAGAAGGATTGCCCTGTCGGGTAGAGTGCCCCCCGTAGGTTGCGATACCATACCAGAAAAAAGAAAAAGAAAAATTAGCTCCGTCTACTCGCAGTTGGCGGTCAAACACTTATCTCAAGAATTGCAGGCGCCAGTAACCAACTTCGAAAATTGGATTTTGTTCGATCGAGACTTACGTACTTTTGGAGCATTTGTCCGATAAATCCATAACTGACACGCGATGTTTGATCCAGATGAAAATATCGACGACGAGGAGACCAATACGGAAATCACTCAAGAAGAACCAGGAATTCTTTTGGAAAAGTTAAATAGTTAAAACTGTTCACAAACGCCTACCCTGCCGTACCGAAAGTTACAAGTAAAATGTACACACGTTATCGTGTATTTAAATATCGTTTATGGATACTAATTTCAGGCTAACATGACAACGAAATCAGTAGATTCTCAAATAAAATCGGAAATAGATCGGGTGATATTATCGTAGATCGCCGTTGTGACACACATAGGATACGGTGGTCGCCTGTTGTGTTCCTAACAGACAATTATCGACAAATAATTTTTTTTTTTTTTTTAGTTACCACGTCGACGGTCATTTGCCGGTGACAAGCCATGTCGCCGATGCACGCCACGCAGTCGCCGCGTTGGTCCTGAAGCACCACGCACCAAGACGTCGAGATTTCGTTGGACACCGTCACGTAATCTGTGCCCTGCAGAAAAGAAATTATCAATTTTCATATTAAAAGATCACCGGGCACACCAGTGGCACGTCAGTGGTTCTCGACCTTTTTGGATTCGTGTGGCCCCTATCCACAAGAGTCCAACACTACACGTCTCCTCACGTCACATCAACTTATTTAATATTTTACTCTATATTTATATATATTTAGAAACAATTTATAAGCCCTTTCAAAAAAAAAAATACAGTACGCGCAGACAGTTATTAATTACACATTATATTTTAGGTCTAGTGTTGAGCAAACATTGTAATATTTTTTATTGAAAAAAATAAAAAAATAAATAAATAATAAGATAATATTGAAAATTTTAAATAATTGTATAAAATCTGAACAGTATAACTTTGTTTGAAGATAATAATTTTGCGGTACCTATGCCGTTTAATGTGAAGAAATATTCTGATTATATTGTTCTAAATAATTCGCTGTTCTGACAGCGGTGGCAAGCCTGCACTGATACGATTGTATTGGAAAAAACTATCGTATTTCTATTATTCACGCCGAGGATTTCGTGTCACACCTACGCTCGATCCGTGTCACCCGGGAGTCGCGTGTCACCCCGGACGAGATCCGCTGCTCTTGCGGATTTTCTTGTCGTTCCGCGAGGAGGGGCCGAAAATAGTAAAACTATACGTACCCCCATCCGCCGCGTTGAAACAATAACTTCAATCAGTAAAAAGACATCTCTAGAAAATTTTGTTGACAACGTATATATAAAAGATAAAAATTCGCACCAACCAGTCAGTGTTTTTTTTTGCATTTAATAAGGAACGGGTCGCGAAACACCGGAAGTTTCCAACGTTGCTCGCCGACGGGTAAAAAAAACCAATTCCAGACACACGTGGATTAAAAAGTACGGGCATACGATGATTTTTGAACAAAAACTCACCGCACAACATACGTTACGTGCTTGTAATGAAATTTTTAAAACGATTTCACTCGTAATACAAACCGTCGATATTAAGACGGATTTACCGACATGAATATTCGTAATCTGCCGTGAAACTCGGGAATACGAGGTATGACAATAAAATAACGAGACTTTCTAAATATAACCTAAACTATTAACGTTATCTATAAAACGATTATTGAAATATGATTAGAAAACACTTATCTAAAAGTACTATGAACACTGATGGCATCGATTCATTTTCTTATACGTTAGTAGCCTTGTTATTAGTGCGAGTTCGACTATACTGCCGAAAAATGTTAGATATAAAAATCGAACAACATGTGTTAACATTAAATTTCTTGTTAAATTATAAAAAACTGCCGCGGAATCGTTTCGTATGTTATGCGAAGTTTATGGTGAAGAATGTTTATCAAGAGCTCGTGTTTTTGAATGGCACAAACGGTTTTGTAGTGGAACGAAGGAGGACGTCGAAGACGATGATCGTTCTGGACGTCCTACCACGTCTTCCTAGTGGTTCCTAGTGGGCAAACAGTCAATCAATATTATTATAAAAAGGTATTAATTAAATTAAGAGAACGTGTCAGAAAGAAGCGACCAGATCTATGGAAAAATGGCTGGGTTCTTCACCAAGACAATGCTCCAGCTCACAGTGCATTTTCAATTCAAGGTTTTTTAACTGAAAAAAAAATTTCTGTACTTCAACATCCCCCGTACTCGCCAGACCTTGCTCCTTGTGACTTCTTCTTATTTCTTTTCCCCATTTTCAAACAGTTGATGACGTAAAAATGAAAACGGCAGAACTTCTAAAAGGGCTGAATGAAAGCAATTGGCAACACTGTGTTCAAGAATGGCAGCGACGTATGCAACAGTGTATTGATGCTGAGGGAAGGTACTTTGAAGGTGATAATCATTAAATTATAACATTTTTAAAATAAACAACTTTTATTCAAAAAGTCTCGTTATTTTATTGTCATACCTCGTATATGTAATTTCAATCCTTAACAAAATATTTTTTAAATACAATATCCTATAAAAATATGTTAATTGAACATTTTTCGTTTAACTACTTCTCATTTACTCTCTCCCATGCCACCTCCCCCCCCCCAAAAAAAAAATAAAAAATAACTAGTATAAAACAAATAATAAATATAATGCGGTACCCGTATTTTATATATTATGTTATTCAAGTTAAATAAAACATTAAAAATATAACACATAAATTACACGATTAAATATCACTTTTTAGCGTCGGGATATCTTAGCGCTGGTAATCATGTATATATATATAGTCTGAATTAAAAATTGTCTTTTGGTCTTCGTTTTTAGTGATTACATTATTGCGATCACTAATTAATTTAATACTCCTCGTTCTGCTGCGTCGTTAACAACTTTCGTTTATTAACGTCTTTGTAAGAAATGCTGGTTGTTATTTTACAATAAAGAAACTTTAATTAATAAAATTAAAAAATATGTTTTAATTTTAAACCTATGTAATAGTCACACCGACGAAACCGTAGACGAAATCACGAATACGTTTAATTTTCAATAAGTTCACGGTTTTAACATGGACGGTGCGAAAAGGTTTTATTTATTATATACATTTTAATGAAACTTCGTTACGCTCAAAAAAAAAAGAAAAAAAGAAAATGCGCCCGGAAATTCGGGTGTTTCTTTTCCGCTGCTACTTACGATGTGACGGAGCGATTCGAGTATCGAGCGGCCTGCGGCATCACCGCCGACGGCCGACACGAAATTGACGTCGTGTCCGAACCGGCCCAGGGCGTCCGCCAAGTTCCTCCCGACGCCGCCGTTCGCTTGTTTCATTCGGCCCGGCAACATCCGTCCGTCCATCTGAAACAACGCGCGGACAAACGTCAGACCCGGTGTAAAACCCGGAGGGGAAAAACCGTTGTCGGGCGAGATACAATTGCGGCAGTGGCAAGAGGCGTGGCGGAAATAGGGCGGAACTCTTGTGCAATTCCGTCGGATTCCGGTGACGTTGAGGGCCGCCGGGACAGACGGAGGCGGCCCGAATTCGTCTCCGGGAAATCCGAGCCGACATCCAGCTGTGGCCGATCGCCGTTCGATTCCGGACGAGGAATTTTTCGTTACGTTTCCGTTTAAATCCCGTAACGGAAAAATTGAAAATAATCTATACGAATAAATCTACAAAACAATATAGGACTCTTTCGGGATTCATTACGATTTATCGACGAAAAATTCCACGTGCATTCGCTTGAGTTTTGAAAAAAAAAAAAAACGTTGAGATTTTTTACTGAACCGAAAAACAAAACAATTACATACATATAAATCCGAAAAAATACGTGTCTAGAAAACGGTATCATTATCGCCGTATAGTATTATACTTAAAAGTAATTGTATATGTTTTATTTTTTTTTTTTTTTTTAAGTACACGCGCGCACTTAACTTTTTCAATCTCGTCCAATCAAAAGTTGTAGTTTATATAAAAAAAAAAAAAAAAAAAACCGGATGTTTTCGCGCTGGCAAATAATTAACCTAGTAAATTTATAATACGTACGGGTGTTTTCCCGAATTGTATTTTACAGAATCGAGAGTAGTAGGAAAATCGGCACTCCACGCCCCTGCCCTAAAAAAAAAAAAAAAATAAAAAAACCGTGAACAGTTTTGAGCTACTCGAGCTACTGCTGTAGCAATCAGCGATACGCATTTTCCTCTCATTTTTTTTGCTTTTTATTTTTCGTTCTCCAAAACGCATCTCGTTGTTTTCATTACAGTTTTATAATTTTATTTTAATGCGCTCCCGTAGGGTTATTACAATATTCGTTTATTTACGTTTTTATTTTTTTTTTTTTTTTTTTTTTTTTTATAATACGACAGTTATTCAGCTCTCTATAGTCACCTATCATTTGTGCTGTTTATTATTATATTCCGCGAAACAACAACGGGCGGACCGGTGTGTTGTTCTATACGAAATGCAAATTAAAATCTATTTTAATTGTACTTAATGTAACGGTCCGACGGATAGTTTCGTCGTAGAACGCTATAGAATTGAACGACACCGGTGTTACAATTAAGTTCGTTGGTTTTAATTTTTTTTTTTTTTTTTTTTTTTTCTTACTCAGGGATATGCCAGGATGAGAATTCTCTACCCCTTAGTGAACTACAAATCAACTCTCCAAATGAATTCTTCTCTCTTTCTCTACACCGCAATAATCAGACCACCGATAACTTATGCCTGTCCCATATGGTCCGCTGCCACTATAACTAAAATAAATAAAATACAAATCTTACAAAATAAAATTCTTAAGGATATGTCTCAAAGCACCGTGTGGTTCATGAGAAATCGCCAGATCCGTAATGACACGAAAATACCCCTGATAAATACATGGATTGAAATCCAATTTAAAAATTTCCACGCCAAACTAAAAACCTTGGACAGTGCTCGCGTCATTACAATATATAGGAAAAAAAAACACTCAATAGACGTCTGCGGCCTCGACTTCCCCAGGACATTCTTTTAACAGACACACAAGACCCATCATCAGAAAATGAAGATCATTATTAATATACTAGACCTCATCGTTATTATTATTATTATATTCATATATGTAACACATTATTATATCGCTCTCACTATTAATAATTATGTCATTAATAAATTTATAATTATTTAAATTTGTAACAAATAAAATTGTAAAAATTAAAAAGTTGTAATAGCACCTAGGTGTGCTGAAACATTTTATGATTATAATAAATAAAAATAAAAAATTATAATAATTTTTTATTTTTTTTGTGGATATCGAGTTGCAAAAAATCTGCGTCCAAAGGGCGTGCTAATGGTTTCAGTAATCCTGCGCGACCATATTGATAGAGTACGATTTCTGACCGGGTTTTTCATTCCGCTCGTTTTATACCGTACTATACCGTCGTTGGGGTAACGCGAAATATTTGTTCAGCTCGGACTAAAAATCCATGTCCCGAGATAAAATTGGGGTTTTTCTCTGTTTTTTAAACGACGCCCGTGGGTACAGAATTGTACGTTTTAAGGTAAAATTTCCAAAATGTTTACTCTGTGCAACGTGCGCAATAAAACTTACAATTTATTTTGAACGGAAACGGATTGCGATTGGCCGGATTTGAAAATTCTTAATTTTTTTATTTTTTTTTTTTTTCCAAACAACGTTGACTCGTCCATACGATTTATTTCTATTTAAATGATATTCCTGAGATGTAGGGACACATCCTGTGTCCGGAGACTATAATAAAAACGATTTTCAACAAAATTAAAATACCTATTTTGTCTCGTAAGCAAAATAATCGAATTTTTTCGCTTTTATTGTCTGCCATTGAGATGGTCACGCGAAAATTTTTGTTTTTTTTTTTTTTTTAAATTAAAATTCGTCCATTCCCCATCGTGTACGACTGGATCCTCTGAAACGGAAACTTAAAAAAAAAAAAGAAAAAACTACCGTAAAATGAGAGAGGGGAATTATTACTTAAAGATATTCGTACAGATACACTTAAAAATACGTTTTAAATGTTTTTTATTGATTTGTTTTATAAATCGTATCTCAATGACAATTATTGTGGATACATAAAAGTCAAAATTACGCTCCAGAACCACCCATATGCAACAAATACCGGGTTGTCTTAATTACTGAACGCATCGTTCAAGAATGTCCAGAACATTAAAAAATACGTAACACCTTATCAATGCCAGAAAACCTAGAGAAGATGCTCTAAAACCAAGACGACACCAGATAAATCGTAGATTTCCTAACCAAAATTAATATTGAAAACAATTTTTGAAAACCTCTACTATCAACCAATATGTAAATTAAAAAAAAAAAAAAACTTCCTTTTTCTTTTCGCCCCGAATTCTGTATAATAATTAGCCCGGGCTAATAAACGCCCTCCGACGTTGAAGAATAGATAAAAAGAAATTCGAAAAATCAGAATTGCTCGAAAAATATTAAACTATTCGAATCCAGTGTTTTCGTTTACGAAAATGTAAGTACTACATGCACGAATTATACATTTTGGTATCTACGAAATTCCTGAAACAAAAAAAATAATACAATTTTAATCCAAGCCCATCCGACAGATATATTTCGTGTTACCATTTAAGGGGGAAATACGATGTATAGTTGTACGAGAAACGTCTTTTGAAATCGATTAATTTTTTATAGTAAACTCACAAGTCACAAGTGTAAAAAGCGTTCGTTTTGTTTCATACGCGTATCATTTGGGCAATGCGCTTGTGTTTCAAACTATGAATTGTCGCTTTTCACACAATTGCGAACGAACAATAAAATCAAATTAAATTTTGTCTGTCGTCTTTGTACAGATTCATTGGTTAGGTTCGGTACCGCCATTAACGATTGATGAACATTTGTTGATATTGATTTGATATTTTTTTAACGTATTTTTTTTTCTCTCAAATTCCGTAGACTACAACAAATAATATCAAATGTTTATCCGAAATAAAAAATAACAATTGCATTTACCGTGTAATTATTACACGCCGACGAATAGTTTTCCGGCTGAAATTTCGACTATAGCATATTTCAGAATTTTTTTTTTTTTTTTTTGTTTTATCTTCTAAATGCATTTGTATTATTTTGTTTGCGCGCGTGTGGAAATAATTCACCCGCTGAAATGATCGAATGCAATTATTGAACGGTCCCGACGCCAACGTATTTTTACGATTTTTTTAGGATTTTTAAAACACGCCATTCTGGAAAACTCTTTAGGGATTTTGACGATTATTCTTTTGTCGGAACGAACGGAGGCTTCCTACGGACCGCGTAGAACTCGGTTTTTCTCTTTCGCTATATTTATTACAAACCGTATTTGAATAAGTTCGATTTTTAACTATTTTTACTTAGTGTTTGTTTATACCATTATTTAAAATCGAATAGAAAAAAAAAAAAAAAACCGCGAATTTAATCCGTCAGTCTGGCATTCCGGTTCAGGATGGATCGATATCGATTTATAAACATCGATAATCTTAACTTTATTGTGGTTTAATATTTACACGAGCGCATTAAACGAAACCGAGAAACAAGACTTTTGTGATTAATCAGCTATAAATTGTTTATCGTTATTGAGATAAACAAATAAAACACTGGGCCGTTTATTAGTCAATACTGTTTTAACGGCATTATGTGTGCGAATCGACAGTGTTACCAGTAACAGTATAATCGTTTATTTGCAATCGGTTACCATCATTCCAATCCGGATTAAGTGTCCAAAACTATATCGAACCAGTACGGCCCGGGAAGACAATCCGGGGGAGCTATCCTTATCGTATTTTGCCGTTTTGTCTCATCGTCGTTGTTTTTGGGACGACGTGAAATGAGCGAAAACTGAAGTAATAGGGTACTAGTAACGGTCGCACGACACTGGGTGTTGGGTCGTGTTTTCGAGTTTTTATTATTTTTTTTTTTTTTTCAATTATTCGGATAACCGAAATCTGATATCCGGTTGATCAAAATTTCAAAATCCGAATGTACTCGAATATCCGTAATTTTCGGATATTTATAGTATTCGAATCCTCTGCGCGCGTTCAAAGGTTTTAAAAATATTTATTACTATTATGATTCGCGAGATAAATTTTTTTACGAGACACTGAATTATACGCGTTGCAAACCGTAATCGTACAGTTTACAATAATAGTTATAAACGAGATTCTGTAATCGCAGTGTCCGGTAGACAACGTCCAAGTCCAATCGTCTTCACGTTTACGTCTATTTATTGTTTTGCGTTTTATATTAATTATAAGTGCAATCAATACGGTATATTTTGTTAGTGTTTCGCGTGATTTTTGCGGATACAAAAATACTTCTTTTAATATGCGTATAACCATTTATAACTCAAATATTGTCGAATTGTCGCTAAAACAAGATATCCGAGTAAGAAATCGATACGCGCGTATATTACGAATAATACCCGAATAGTAAATATCACGATATCTCGGATATTCGGCTTGTACGAATATCCGAATTAATATTTGTTCGGGTTTCAAAATATCCGAGTATCCGGATAATGCCAACACTACACGGACCGTCTACTTATTGTAGGGACATTTATTAATACTCGTACCGGAATCCGTCGAAAACATTTCTGTACACCGACGTATGGAAAACCTATCTACGAGGTGTGATCAAAAAATACCGAGATTCTTTTTTACAAAACAAATTTTAATAAACAAATCATTTTTTCTTTTAATATAAGTAGTGTCCTTCAAAGTATTCGCCGCCTGATGTTATGCACTTATCCCAACTCTCCTGCCACTTTTTGATGCAACGATGGAGGTCATGGACTATAAGTTGTTTGAGTTGATCTACCGCATTTTTTTTGTTTTTTTTTATTTTATTGTTTCGATATCGTCAAACCGATGTATTTTGAGGTCAGTTTTAATTGTTTGGAAATAAAAAAAAAAAAAAATCACAATGGGCAAGGTCCGGCGAGCGAGGGGTGTGAGGTACAACAGGTATTTGGTTATCGGCTAGTTTCGCCGATTGATAAGGATTGATAAGGCAGAATGAGCAGGCCCGTTGCAACAATCATAGATAGATTCCGGTACGGTTGTGAACGTTCCTTTCGGATTTATCTTTCGGCATGAGCCATAAGAAATGTTCCCACTCACTGGACAACGATAAGAGAACACTCTTCAGATCGTCATCCGTCGATCTGATCGAATAATTTCTCGACATTTTGCCACCGTTTCCACATTTCTTGAAGTTAAAGGTGGACCGGCACGCGTGCGCTTCGTTTATGGCTTCACGACACCCCTCCCCGCGACAATAAAATTTTTGTGCCGTTCAAATGTTTTAGATCCGCTCATCGCTTTGTCTTCGAATGTTTTTTTTTTTTTTTTAATAATTTCAAATGTTTCTATTTACCGAGTTTACCGCAAATAAAGTACCGCCTCGGGTTTATTCGACACAGTTAACCGACGGCTTGGCATAACGCGAGTAACGTGAGTGTTTACTCGTTTACTTATATTTGATACGTTTATTATTATTATTATTTTTTTTTTTTTTATTAGCGTAGATATAGTTACTATAATCACGCCGGGCCGATTAGACGACATTTCGGAATAGGGATTATTTCGTTGATTTATCATTAAATGTTGTTGTACCTGTTCTAGGCGTAGAACCGCCGGGGCGCGTATACGTTTTTACGGGTATTTTTCGCCGGGCCCGACAATGCGCTACGTGTGCGTAAAACACGCGCGTACATATATGGCGCGCACACGGGCACATTTATACGAGCAATACGGACGGTTACGGACTAAATATACACGGACGGGAAACACGTGAAACCGTTCACCTTGAAAAATAATCCATACTTACGCGGCGGGGCGATAGAAATATCGCGTTCTCTGCCCCGTACACAATAATAATAATAATAATAATAATAATAATATGACGTACGCGCGGCGGTTTTTATTTATTTAAGACGTATTTTTTTTTTTTTTTTTTTTTTACCCGTGGCCGTCGTAAACACGTCCGGGACGGTTTAAAATAACGCCAGTTGTATAAATACGAACGTTCAACACTCGATAAAACCATTAAACACGATACTATTATCACGTGCGTGTGCGTGTATGTGTGTGTGTATATATATATATATATATATATATATATTTATATATTATCATTCTTGTACAAACACCGTAGCGATAGAGCATCGATAATAACCGGCCGGAGGAATCGGACCGACCGACGGTTTTACGCGCGCGCGCGGCGCCCACGGGTGTTACGAGACCCGTTAAAAAGCCGGCCCCCAAAGTCTATTGTGTTTGGTGGTTTTTTTTTTTTTTTTTGTAGAATTTTCTGCCCCTATCATCAGCCTTTGAATTACCCTAGTAACGACTATTAAATTAATCTATTATGCCCAAAGTCTATTGTTTTATTTTTTATTTTTTTTGTAAACGAAATTTCCGGAAACATTTTCGTTCATTAAAACTACGCTAATTTTCGATTGTCGTCATATTACGGTTTATCGAAAAGTCGATAAATATCCGTTAGGGGTTTAAATTACATTTTTTTTCGGTAACGACAATATTCGCGTGGAATTCGCCCTCTGACAATGATACGGGCAATATTAATAGTTTTGATAAGGGAAATAAACGACGAGTCCCAGTGTTACACATCAGTTTTATTTTTTTTTTTGAAAACTCACAATTTCCACGTCAATATAGTGTAGAATTTTCTGCCCCTATCATCAGCCCTTGACTTGCCCTAGTAACGACTATTAAATTAATCTATTATGCCCAAAGTCTATTGTTTTTTTTTTTTAATCGAAATTTCCGGAAACGTTTTCGTTTACCACATTGGCGTATTGCGGACATTTCGTTTGCCGGACGATTACTATTTCGAGTGGGAAAACTACGTTAATCTTCGATTGTCGTCATATTACGCTTTATCGCAATGTCGATAAATATCCGTTAGTGTTTAAATTATATTTTTTTTTCGGTAACGACAAGCTTAATATTTAGCGTGGAATTCGCCCTCTGACAATGATACGGGCAATATTAATAGTTTTGATAAGGGAAATAAACGGTTAGTCCCCAATGTTACACATCAGTTTTTTTTTTGTTTTTTGAAAACTCACAATCTCCACGTCAATACAGTGTAGAATTTTCTGCCCCTATCATCAGCCTTTGACTTACCCTAGTAACGACTATTAAAGTAATCTATTATGCCCAAAGTCTATTGTGTTTGTTGGTTTTTTTTTTTGTAAACGAAATTACCGGAAACATTTTCGTTCATTAAAACTACGTTAATTTTCGATTGTCGTCATATTACGGTTTATCGAAAAGTCGATAAATATCCGTTAGTGTTTAAATTATATTTTTTTTTCGGTAACGAAAAGTTTAATATTTCGCGTGGAATTCGCCCTCTGACAATGATACGGGCAATATTAATAGTTTTGATAAGGGAAATAAACGATGAGTCCCAGTGTTACACATAGGTTTTCACATTATTATTATTTTTTTTTTTTTTTGAAAACTCACAATCTCCACGTCAATATTGTGTAGAATTTTCACCCCGTATCATCTGCCCCTTGCTTACCCTAGTAACGACTATTAAAGTTATCTATTATACCTACGCTGGTCATAGACGTAGTTTATACGTTTACGTGCGGTAATAGTGTTTGCGCCATTGTTGTATTTGGAATTTATTTTCAAATACTATTACGGCGGTTCTAAACATATTATATATTTTTTTCTAATGCACGGTGTTACGGTTGTACTACGGTGTGCGTGTTTTATTTTTTATTTTTTTTTTTTTTCAATCTTTTCCGTCTGTTTTTTTTTTTTTTTTACCGGAAATCTTGTGTTCCGTCATTCGAGTGTAACGACTTTTTCGCACGCGTTTTGGATCTCGTCGATGCAAAAACCCGAGAAAAGCGCAGGGAATACCGAAATATATTGCAGTGTATGTCATTTTCTATTTTTTTTTTTTCTTTTCTTTTTGATGGAACTGGGGTTAAAAATAATCGTAGTGACCGGAAATGTTTACCGAATATCCATATTAGCCCATTCTGAGGACGTAGACAATTTTTCGAAACGTTCTGGCGATTATTAAGAGCTATTCGGTAGGAATTTGAAATTTTTGAGGTTTTCGTAGTTTTCATATTTGGTTTATGTGGATACAATCGTTTTGGCCCAACAGAAATACACGAAAATTTGACACAAGGTTCGTCGTAAATCGTATGTAAGAGCGGATAAGAAAACAGTCGAACGTTATGTAATCATTTTTTTTTTTTTTTTTTTTTTATTAGCGTGTAAAATGTAAATTTCCATGAAAATCATAAAATTTACGCTATCCCGCGTACTATTTTCCGATTAATGCGAATAACACATTTTTAAGGCTCCATAAAAATACACATAAATTCGAGACGAAAAACACAGACAGTTGCTATTCAGTTTGTATTTGTAATTATATACGCTTATTAATTTGAATTTATCGAAACGTTTTCTTAATCAAACTTCGCTCAGAATCGTTTCCTGTACGCAATGCATAAAAATCATTGCGTACCTGGTAAATTGGACTTCACTATAATTCCTATCTACATCAGTGCACCTTCTCGCCTCCATAAGCAGTATCCTGTATTTTTTCCTTTCTTTATTATACTCGAGCCGTTTTCGTTCACGCCTCCTGTATGTAATTGACTCGATTAAGGAGTTTTTTTTTTTTTTTTTTTTAAAAGCGCCTTCGGACGGATAATTAACAAAAGATAAGTTTAATTCGTTAAGAGTTTAAACGCAAAAAGAAAAAGAAAAGAAACAAATCTTTTTTAAACGTTTAGAATCGTAAAAACAAACTGAATTTATTCTATCGCAGTCGTACAAAATAACATATTAAATCGTAGTACGGCCGATTAAATTCGATAAAAAGAAAACAATACAAGAGCGTACTTTTGTGAAAATCAATAGTATAACAATACAAATATTCTATTTAAGTACACGGAAAGGAAAAAGTCGGAAAGTTTCTCAATAACGGAGTAAAACAAATACAGTACGGCGAGTGTGCGTTACAGGGAATTATTTTTTATGGACGGGCGGAATCCGGTTCTGGTGCATAATCCGGAGGATACCGACGTCGGTGCTATTTGCAGGAGAATCAGAGTTTGAAAAAAAAAAAAAAAACCCCCATTGTTCGTTTGTCGATTTTTCATTGTTTGAAATATTTACCCTGATAATCTAAGGAATCGTAAATCTAAAAGGCATCTATCTGTCGGGCAATATAAAAGTCAAACGTTTAGTCGTTTTGGCGCGTTTTCCTCGTGGTTTTCTCAGAAGAGATTGGACTAAATTACGGGCTCTCTTGTGTTCGATTTCGGTTGCGATTCTGTCTGACTAGCGATAAGGCACGTGCAGTGCTCAGAGGCATCGATCAATACCAGTCCAGTCGGTGTTCGTCCAATAGTTCACGTGGTGCGAGCGTCGTGAAACTCGGGAAATCTGCAACGGAAAGTTTTCGCTTGTTCACATTGACGTGTTCGGAAATGTTGTTATGTCACGATCGCGTGTTTTCGAGTGCCACAAACGATGTATCCGATGGTCGTGACGAAGTCGAAGACGAACAACGGGTGTGGGTCGTCCGCGCTCCTCGAAAATCTGACGATATTGATGGTATTCTTTTTTTATCATTCTTCTGATGTTACGCGTGTAATTACGACCGAACGGGTACCCCGGGGACCTAGCTGTTAAACGACACCGGTGTTTACGTGTCTTTGTGACCTACACATTCGGTGTACAGGCGCGGAGAATTACGGGGACAAGATTCGTGGATCTAGGGACTTTTGTTCCGCGTTCTTATGCGGGAGGCTATGCACGATATAAATTTCACTGATCGCCCAGTTTTCAGTGACGAAGCAACTATCCGCATAAGTGGTAAGGTCGTAACCGTCATAACTTTCGTATGTGAGGCAAGAACATCCCTCGTGTCATAATCAAACTCGAACGTGACTCAGCTAAAGTTAACTAAACTCAATGTTAATGTGTTCTGTGCCGTATCGAAGACACAGGTTTATGGCCCCCCTTTTTTTATCATTATTAAAAACACAGTAAAAAGTTAGGTTATTATTTAGAAATGCTTCAAACCGGGTTACTTCTACGATTAGACAATGATTTTGCTTACTAAAATTAATTAAATTCTACATGTTTTTCTTAGCATTTTGAATCGGATGAATCGTTTTTGAATATCCCTGTAAATTAAAAAAAATCAAAAATTATCCCACAGTCGTTTAGTCGACGTTTTGTCATGGCTGGCGTTAGTGCTCGAATATTTGTATTTGTATTTCTCGGATTGATTGTATTAACAAGCGAACAGCGTCGTCCTGGAATAAGAAACGAAAATGAAGGAAGATCGTTCAACGATATGTTGACCGATGAAGAGTTTTTTTTTTTTTTTTTTTATATATAGAATTTATAATCGTTTAAATCCCGTACGGGAACATAGTCAGTTTTTAATGATAATAATCTAAGAAGACAATAATTCGCAAAAACACGTTGCCAAAATGCACTGTTATATCGATAATATCGGTCGGTGACAAAAACATTATTACAATCGACAAATCAATATATAGTGGGGAAAAAACAACAAAAAGTACAATCCTCCAGACGGTTAGGCCCGGTAAAAAAAAAAAAATCTCGAAATGTAACGTGACTGCGTAATTCGTAAATCGAACGTAAATTGTTATGAAAACACGTCCCGGTCTAGGGATTTCGCCCGTTTAAACGCGGCCCGGTTCATCGGGCGAACACGGTCGGACATCACACCGGGCTAGCCCACGCCGACGGCGAATTTAATCGACCCGATAAATCAGCGTTGACGTTAAGCGCTAATATAATTTAATACAATATACGCGTTTTATACACGTACGTATCGCGTTTTTACACGTATGGCGGGCGTACGGTACACCGGGGCGCCGGCCGCAGACGGTCGGCGATTAATTAACCGGGCCGCGATCGGCGGCGATTTACGTTTATCGCGCGGCGTGTGGGCGACCCGCCGGGGTACGGGCCGGCGAACCGTTGGCGGCGAGCAGTGACCGCCGCCGACGGTGCCGCCCGGGAACCCCGACCCGAACCGCGTAGTTGAGTCGCCGAGAGTTAGGAGCCCGCGGTACGGGCAGGGTCGGAAAAAAAGTAAAAATAAAAAATAAAAAAAAGAAGGATTTTTTAATTTCGGGAAACGCATTAGCCGGGGAACGTCGTAGTTCGGTGTCCTGAACAAAGGAACACTAATACAAAAAAAAAAAAAAAAATTCTAGTTCGCGCATCGGGTTCAACATTTCCAAAAAAAAATTAATCGAAAACCGAAATGTTTAAAAATTACGAAATAAATGGATTTAAAATCTACCCTCGGCGGGTTATATTGTTTAATAAGCATTTTCGCAGATTGTTGGCATAGTTTTTAACTATTTTTTGCTACCGGTGAATTCACCATTTGGCGTGTGGCGAGTGTTTGTGGTGGGTGGAGTAAAAATATTACAAGAATGCGAATGAGGTTGGGACGGAAAAAAACGAATTTTTAATTTCGGAAACTCAATAGCGGGGGAAAGTCGTGGTTCAGTGTCTTGAACAAAGGAACAATAAACAAAAAAATTAAAAAAATTCTAGGCGCGTGTCTTCGGTTCGCGCATCGGGTTCAGAATTTCCAAAAAAAAAATTAATCGAAAACCGAAATGTTTGAAAATTACGAAATAAATAGATTTAAAATCTACCCTCGGCGGGTTATATTGTTTAATAAGCATTTTCGCAGATTGTTGGCATAGTTTTTAACTATTCTATGCAACCGTTGATTTCACCATTTGGCGTGTGGCGAGTGTTTGTGGTGGGTGGAGTAAAAATATTATAAGAATGCGAATGAGGTTGGGACGGAAAAAAAATGAATTTTTAATTTCGGAAACTCAATAGCGGGGGAAAGTCGTGGTTTAGTGTCCTGAACAAAGGAACAATAATAAAAACGATTCTTAGTGCGTATCTTCAGTTCGCGTATGGGGCTCAAAGTTTGATTAATTCAGAGTCGATAAATCATATTCGGCCTGCAAACCAGATAAATCTTATCGATGATCGACTCAACGTAAAAGATATACACACCGCGAGTGTCTTTATCGAAAATATCAATAGGAAAAAAATCCGAATAATTATTACCGAAAACGATTTAGATTTAATCGAACAGATTTATTTTTGGTTTAAAGGTCTAAACGGATTTGTTAAGAAAATTAGATGAATTTGGATTTTTTTTCTACAAATAAAGACAATTTTTTAAATTATTTACGAGTATTGCCGAGGTTTCTTTTTGAATTATAATTTACCTTTTTCCCCCGTATTTTTTTTTTTTTTTTGGTCTCTTACCAAGTTTCAAACAATACTGTTGTACTGTACACGGAATGTTTTAAGGTTCGGATGACACCGTTTTGTGTACCGTCGTTACGCTCATTGTACACGACAGTTTTAGTAAACAGTCCACCGTTATAGAGAGGGATTTAATTTACATCTGTACGCAACACCACGAAACATTATTAACGAAAAACGATTCGGGGCCGTTGTCGGTTAAGTCGTGTTTTGATGGATTCGATTTAATCAGATTAAAAAAAAAAAAAAAAAAATTGAATTGACCGTGGTATATAATCATCAACGACTATCGAATAGCAGTTTATATGGTTTGGTTAAAAATATGTTCAATTAACGGCTTTTGATAAAGTATTTCATTTTAGTGGGGAAATCGTATTGACCGTGCATCGGTCGATAAATCATATTCGGCCTGCAAACCAGATAAATCTTATCGATGGTCGACTCAACGTAAAAGATATAAACCCGCGAGTGTCTTTATCGAAAATATCAATAGAAAAAAAATCCGAATAATTATTACCGAAAACGATTTAGATTTAATCGAACAGATTTATTTTTAGTTTAAAGGTCTAAACGGATTTGTTAAGAATAAAATTGAAAAATTAGATGAATTTTTTCTACGAATAAAGACAATATTGTAAATTATTTACGAGTATTGCCGAGGTTTCTTTTTGAATTATAATTTACCTTTTTCCCCCGTATTATTTTTTTTTCTTTTTTTTTTTTTTTTTTGGTCGCTTACCAAGTTTCAAACAATACTGTTGTACTGTACACGGAATGTTTTAAGGTTCGGATGACACCGTTTTGTATACCGTCGTTACGCTCATTGTACACGACAGTTTTAGTAAACAGGCCACCGATATAGAAAGGGATTTAATTTACATCTGTACGCAACACCACGAAACATTACTAACGAAAAAAGATTCGGGGCCGTTGTCGGTTAAACCGTGTTTTGATGGATTTTAATTGAAAACCGTGTTATAATTTATGGCAAACAATTACAATGTATTTTACGTATGACACCGATTACGTTTAAATTGTACAACTGTCTGTTTATGTTCGTCTCGAACCGTCCAGGATCTGTTTAGGGCGAAATAAAATTTTATCCGCAAACATTGCACTATGAAAGCTCATAAAAGAAAAATAAAAATATGAGATTTTACCAATAAACACACCTTGTTTCGTGTCGAATTGTCGAGGATTTCGGTTAGTCTTAACAAAATTATATTCGCATATAGCCAAAAAAAAAAAAAAAAAAAAATGGAAAATTGTAACCTTTAAATTTCAAACGGCAATAAATAGCTCAATAATAGCCACAATAATTTGAAAATGTTACCGAGTCTAGTGCGGGCCGATTAAATGACATTCAGTGACAATTTACAGGGCTCTACGGCTATTTTAACCGATTAACTAGAAGGAAAAAAAAAAAAAAAATGAAAAAACCAACAAAATGGAAAATAACCGAATCCATCCAGGTACAAAACATTGTCACTGTATAGAATTGAGATTATTGAAAAAAAAAAAAAAAAAAACATTACCGTATAACATAACTTCGATGGCCTATAATTGTTCAATCAAAAAAAAATATATGAAATATTGACAAGTATGAGCGTTATATCTATACAACGGAAATATATTTTTATTTTTTTTCCCGGTTTTTCAAACGTAATCTCTCGGAAGTAAAACATGTTATTACCGACTTCAGGGGCTCGTATCGGACGAAATAATCACTGGGAACGAAGTCACTTCGTGTATTGCATATTTTAAGACATTTCCGACGATACACCGCGTGAATAATATAATTTCCATCGCTAAGTATTTTTCGTGGGTACAACAATTTAGTAGCTTGGGCTAGACATCTAAAACAGTAATGTTGACTACACTACTGTGTGCATAGCGGTCCGCACAAGACTGTTATTGTCTTGGACATTATTGTCGAAGTCCATTTACAAATGACGGAGCGACAGGCTCGTGACAGACGGACACGAACAGACATGACGAAATGAGTTTGTTTTTTAAAGAGCAGGTGACATAACCACCTATCAGACTGTCCTTGGAGTGGTACTGTTAGTAACAGGCGTAACTGGGTAAAAACCCAGGGGCAAGTAGCACATAAATGTATTCGCCAAAATCAAAACCATAACGTATTCCTATGCACGCGAAAAAAATCCAAGACTGATTTAATTTAATTTAACATAATTAAACAAAAATTTACAAAAAAAATTAACGAAATAATGCGTCATTGTTGCAATGTAATTTTTTTTTTTTTTTTTTTGACAAAGTTAATTCGATAACGTCGACCATAAAACATCAACATATTATTTAAATATAAACTTTTATGAAACAATTAGAGTAAAAAAAAAAAAAAAATATATTTTTATCTTATATAGAGTGTAAGTTAATGTATTACATTTTTTTTTTTTCTTGTATGAAGATTTTAGCGATTTGAACTGTTGTCATACCTATAGAAAATGATGGTGGGGGGGGGGGGTGAGAACAAAATTAGCTCATTTTTAACATCCATTCGGTATGGGCGAGTAGTCAAAGGCCTCAAACAGTATAAACCGTGTGTTTGTAAGTCTAGAGAATGTATTTTTTTTTTTTTTTTTGGTTAACGTGTTTAATTCCGATGTTTCTATAAAACAGTGGCACAATATCTTCTGCACGGCTGCATTAATAGGCATTAGTAATCGCATAAACATACTGCAATTACACGTTAGTTCAACTTAAAACGTGACGTCCCACGTCCTCGTGAATTATCGCTTTAATATCTACGGTATATAAATTTGCACAGTGGACGTAATCGCGTAAATTTCCTCGTCGTTCCGACGGTTTTTCCTGTATTTTATTCTTCTAATTATGTATAAAATTATAGTAAAATCAAAAAAAATTTCCCATTGCACACGGTCTAGGCGAAATCGTCCACCAGAAACCACCACCTACCCCCCCCCTCCACCGGCCACGGTGATGACGTTCGGAGTTAGATTTCCGATTTTACAGATAGAAAAAAAAAAAAACCATCATAAACACACCATCGTAGTAAAATAAAATAAATAAAAAATTACTCGACATCAGTCACCAGAGTCCGAGTTTTCCCTTTGTACGGTTTTATATTTCGTTTTGTTTCGAAATTGGATTTTCTTTTGTTAATAAAACTTTATTACGTAGCGCTCAGATTACTTTTTGTCTTTGCTCCGGTAGTCTGCTCGCGCGCTCTCTTTGTGGCGTTTAAACGAAAGCGAATTATTTTTGCAGTTCAATTTTCGGAAATCCCATCCATATCTCCAAAGCTCGACGACGTGTGAAATTATTATGGGATGTCATTCGAATCCGTCCCGTAAAGACCCGCCTCGCCCATTCCCGTGTATCGATTGCGTCGGTTAGACTTGGTGGGTTGGATATTCGATTGCGTCCCGAAGTCGGGTGGGATTAGAGCGTGTCTTTCGCGTCCGCCGTCTGTCGGTTTTTCTTTTCATTTATGGCCGAACGCGTCTTATTTTAAATTGTAGCTTAGCGTTCGATTCGGGGGCGTTGATGATTATTTTTTTTTTTTTTTTTTTTTTTACGCCTGGTACAAGATCATATGTCGCCGCCCGTATAATCCAATATCATTTCACGGGATCTAACAAATTCAAAAACAACAAGAGTAAGTTGTCGTAGCTTTTGAACTGTAGGTAGCGGTCGTCAATCGTTTAGAAATTTGGAAAGTTTCTTCGTTTGCCTTAACGGTCTATTTGACCCGCTCAAAGGGTTTTACCTAAAATTAGTTTCAATACTAATATTTGTTCTTTATTTCCAATTTATGAGTTTCTCAATACGAACGTTAAAAACATTTCTGTATAATCTCTAAAAAAAAAAAAAAAAAAAAATAGAATTTGGCCGGTGTTGAAAAGTCGGAATCGCCCAAAAGACGTTGACCTGGACAGAGAACACCGGTCTAAATTATTCATTTACAATATTCGTGTAGTCTTTAGATGTAGAACGTGCTGAATATTAAAAAAAATATATATAAAAAAATAACCACCTAGACGAGTACGAATTTTTTCGCGGTGGGACTTCTTGTAAAGGCGGCCCAACTGCGATATGTTCGGCTATAAATTTAGTTTTTTTTTTTTTTTTTTGTAAATTATATTTTTCCTGTCTCACTTCCTCAACAGCCAATATATCTGCCGGCGTCCCCCTATGCGATATCCTTTCCTCCACCATTTACAATTTGTATGACTCTGACCTACCAACATCGCTCAATATATTGGTTGCCGAATACGCAGATGATAAGACCATCATCCATTCACTCTGACTCTACCTTTGCCTCACAAAATCACCAGTCTCACCTCACTCTCACGGAGGACTAGTACAGGATATATTTTTTAAATTAACCAAACCAAATCTACTCATACCGCATCCTACCCTTGTGACTTGCCCCCTGCCCGGATGTCTTTATACACAACACCCAAACCCCAAGTGCTCTGAGTAACAAATATCTTGGCCTAACCCTCGACAAAAGGCTGACCCACGCCGCCCAGCATATCAAATCCAAAACACTCAACTTAAATCTCCGGCCACGCATATTGATACTCAACTACTCATTTATAAATCGCTTTTGAAACCTATCTGGACATGTGGCCTCTATCTCTGGCTGAATCCAAACATTTCTAATGCAAATAAAATTCACACCATTCGAAACATCGCACTACGTAAATTACTAAATGTCCCTCCCAGCGTCTCTAATCACACTATCCATCCTGATCTCAAAATCTCGCCTGTGTACGAAGAAGCAAAATATATTT
Organism: Tuberolachnus salignus; assembly: GCA_956483605.1. Lineage (NCBI taxonomy): Eukaryota > Metazoa > Arthropoda > Insecta > Hemiptera > Aphididae > Tuberolachnus > Tuberolachnus salignus. The sequence goes on along the minus strand of OY101429.1, from coordinate 1,858,998 downwards.
TGTAAACCGTTACCATCTCCGCTTATGTTCTCATCCCGAACCTCTTGTTAAATCTCTAGCTACTCCTACATTTCCCGGCAACCCTCCAACGAGATTAAAACTTAAATGGTGTCGTGACCTCCTAGTCAACTATAAAAAAAAAAAAAAAAAATCAAACGAAATTGTCACTAATGGGGAGCGTGGCTTCTTCTTGTAATGTGTACACGATTTAGTAATTTATTTATAGTATAATATCCTTTTCGCATTTACTTATCGTGCCTCTGTAGTACACAATTGTAAATCGCATTTTTATTACGAATAATTTTGTTAAAATTCCGTCCGGAAAAAAAAAAGTAAGAAAAAACCGGCAAACGGCAAAACTGACTATACAAAAATCAGTGGCCGGAATCGATTCCAACGACGGGCAACGACGGCAAAGTGGGATGCTCGACTATTTAATAATTGGATTTCGAGATTTGTCCGCCGGCGGGGACGCCTATCGGAACGCACGTAATTGGCGAGCAATTCAAATTCAACGAAGACGGATTAGGCGTGCAGATTTCGTCGTCCACGTAAAGACCTCTCTGACGTGAGACAGACAAATAGTAACGACGAGACGGCGTTTTTTTTTTTTTTTTTTTGTCGAGGAATCGGGAAATAAAACGCGATCTTCGTGCGATTCATTGGCTCTGGGCACGTGAAACACAACGGAAATATATGACCACACCGATCGCAAACGTCTTAAGAACTTTACGATCCGTAGTGCAACCAAGGGATGCGTTTTGGGTGTCCGGACGACGCCCCGCATGAACGGTACTTGCCGGACGTTTCTTCTTCCGTTGACCGTTGAAAAAAACGTCCGATGTTTTTTTTTTTTTTTTTTCACAAATTTATAACGTTCAACTGCCGTCATAATTTACGTGATGGTTTTTTTTATTCGAAATACTACTAAACAACGATTACCAATACGTCTGCGCGATTTGTAACTGAATACATTTTTCAGTCTATCGAATATGGTTTCAATAAGACAATACAATTCGAGAAAAAATATTGTACCGCCGGTGCTCACGTCCTTTTCAAAAAAATCGCAATTGCGCCACGGCTAATTGATTAAATCGTTATACGATAAAAAAAAAAAAAAATAAAAAGATTGGAATTTGGAAACGTAATTAAACGGATACAAACGGTTAATGGTGAAAAAAAAAATATATATATATCCAAAACAGGACGCGACAAAAATAAATGATTTAAAATCGTTTTATATCACGAAAAACAAAATGAATTAGTTAAAAAATGTTCGTATTTCATCAAAAAGCCACGAAACGTCGATAGTTGTTTTTTTTTTTTTTTTATAATGGAATTATAATCTATCCTTAAAACGTCTGATGACCGGATGTAATTTTGTCGGTAATTTTATTTGCAGTAATTCTTTGGGACATCGAAAGACTATTTAAAAAAAAAAAAAAAAACCGCACGTTTACATTTACACGCCGCGCCATTCACAATATCGACGAACACAATAAAAACGACCACACGTAGCTGACATTGAATACATAAACTTATAACCAATTTCGATCAATGCGGATTGTGCGAAACGAATAAAAATAAATATTACATACGAGTAGTAAAAAATTGTCCGTGGGTCACAATATTTTGCCGAAATGTGTACAAACCGTCGTCTCCGTAAGTACGATCATCGGCATAAACGGGTAAAAAACTATTGGGTGTGGGAGCGGGGTTTGCCTACTAATTTATTCATCAAAACCAAAACCATGAGGATTGGTGTAAATATTTCTTTTTTTTTTTCTATTCTATGGCCACAATCTAATCAATACATTTATCTACTGACCGCGACAGGCACCTGCCTTAGTAAAAAGCGAAACAAGCGAAACAAGCAAAACGAAAAACTAACGTAACGTCAAACGTAAATGTTTTATACCGTTTTGAATCGAAATCGCGTAAAACGGCAATAGAATCGAAACGAAATAACGTAAAAAGCATTTTTTTTTTTTTTTTTTTTTTAAATGCTTTTAACATACGCGACACTCGGTAGAAAATACCGAAAAGGAGAAAATTGATCACATTTCACATAATCGCGGGGGGGGGGCGAAATTTCCCTCGCACTCCAGTAAAATATATCAGACTAACACTATTCATTTAATGCATTCACAAAAAAAAATTATATTAGTTTTTTTTTTTTTTTTCAAATTCCATGTTAAGTCTAAACGGACCATTAAATTCAAACGTTTTATGATAATAGTGTTCGGACTGTACGCACGATTTCAGTATTTTCACGGTTATTCCTGGTTTTCTACCGTTTGTATATTATGCAGAATTATGTACATTTTCGTAGGTGTCTACAAAATACATAAAATTCACCAAGACTAAAAATTTTTTTTTTTTTTTTTAATTATCATAACGCATTTTTTTTTTTTTTTTTTTTGTAAACAATATTTAGCGTTACAATAACTTATTTTGTAAAATAAAAATTTATTGAAGATAATTTCACGACGAAACGTGAAATATTACGTTTTTTTAAAAAAAAAAAAAAACTACGAGCTTACATCGCCACGTGTATATTACGTTTAATCGAACTCAAATTGTTCAGACACTTTTCATAGATGTATATGAACGCATTCTCTGTATTTCTCATAATTCGACAAAAAATTTGTTCCTTATATTAATAAATGGCACTATGCAATACACACCGCACAGGATAGCCGATTATCAATATTACAGTTTTGCACACTCATATGCTCTCTTTTTTTTTTTTTTAAATATTGAAATGTTAATTTCCATTCATTGATTTAATTTAATACGCATTCATATTCAATACAATAGTACAACTTTTGGAAAACACGTATTTACGGAATTTAATTCTTCTTTTTTTTTTTTTTTTGAGGGATTCTTATAGTTAAGGAATGGCGAATGCGAATTCATTCGTTCTATTCCGGAATGTACATGCAAATGATAGAACATTAAAAAAAAAAAAAAATATCTATATATAAAGATATAACGAAATACAAGTTCGCCAAAAGTATTAAAAACGTGTGTGCGATTATTCTAGTGGTTTTTTTTTTTAGTACACTTGGAACTATATTAATAGAAAACTCTATTAAGCGTCTTAGTGACAATTTCTGATAACAACCGGTTACTAACTCTTGTTTTTTTTTTTTTTTTTTGTCTGAGTAATAATGGTAAAATGACTTTTTTATTTTTAGACACGACTAAAAATTGATTTTATTATAAGTTAATTAAAATATAATAAAGCTATGATTAATTATAGTATTTTATAGAATAAAAATAAATATTCGGTACAATTGCGAATAAATAAATTATTATATACGTGCACATGCTGTAGTTTTTAAACACTGAGCGTAGCAAGAAATTTATTGGTTTTATTATCACGTGTGTTTGTTTTTATTTTATTTTTTTTACCCCGCTTTAAAATTCAAGCATAGCACTTTTTCTAAAAGAATTTTGGTACCTAATTGCTACATTCAAGAAGTAAATTGTTGGTTTTTGTTGTATTATTAATTTTTTTTTTCTGAAAATTGGGGATAAATGTACTGCGATTACGGTATCACGTAGTATCAAATTTGTTCGACTTTTATTTTTATTGCAACTTGATTAAAAATAATCGCAGAGACCTTAAATGCTCAGAGAATATCGATATTAGCCCTTTCAAGACATGATAGTATTTCAAAAACAACGGTAAATTTTGGGCTATTTTCAGACATTTGAAATTGTCAACTATTCTCATTTATAATTTGGTGTGGTACAATTGATTTTGCCAAACGGAAAGGCACGGAAATTTCACACAAGGTGTGAATCAAAAGTTTTACTAAATAGTGAAAAAAAAAAACAAGTTGATCGTATTTTAATAACTTTTTTTTTATCGTTTGAAATTTAAAATCGCATGAAAACCTTATAAAATAAAAATCAATTGTGATTTGGCTGTTGTCCAATATAAATGATTAAAACTTTTTTGGGCCCTATACAAATAAACAACAATTTTAGAGAACAAAATATGGAAGGAATTGTAGTTTCTTTTTTTTCTTTTTTTTTTTTGAAGCAATAAATTAATAGAATTTTCAACATGAATATATCAAAACATTTTTACTGAACTTTGCTCAAAATCTTTTCTAATTTAGCAATGAATAATCGTTGCGAACAAATATAAATTCAATTTTCTCCATATATTTCATCTATTCGACTTCTCACCCACACACAGTGACCCACCCCCCATGGTGTGTAGTGTGTTCAATGTTTCTTTATATGTTTACGCAACTACAATATTTTTTATTTTTTTTTTTTTGAATACATTTGGTATACATTAATAATTGTGTTAAATGTGAATGAATTCGGAATAATGAATAGGAACGCAATTACACTTCTCAGCTCATATGAATGGGAATGCATTCCTTTCATACAGACATTTTCCATAAATGATACAATTGTCCCTTCAGAAGATCTCTCGTGCGTGTATTGTAGACAGTAATTCAATAAAACGTATTTGAAATACGTTTTGTATTTTAAAGTATATTGTATTTTCCAAAATGCTCAAAAATACAGAACGAATTTCTCACGTATGAATTTTGGCGTGGTTAATGTAGGTATGAATTTTTCGGCAAAACCACTACGAAATAAGTCGTGCGATTTAATTGATTAAAATCAAGATACACTTGATGTACTGTTACTTTTGCTTTTGTTACTAAAGAAACATAACACAATCGCAAGAACTCGTTGGAAATGTATCGAAAGATAAAAATACAAATATAACTCGTAGCTAGAAAACTGCCGTCGAATTCGCCAGTTGTTTATTTACAAAAAAAAAAAAAAAATCTGGGGAATGAAATTTGTTTCCTATATGTTTCGGTGACTATTTTGTAGATAAATGTTCACTTTTCCCACTTGTTCAAGTAAGCGACTCTCGGGTGGCATGCCGAAATTATATAGAATGGTTTTTATTTTTTTTTAAATTTATTAATCGTCATTTAAATCCTTTCCCAAACGTACTCGGTAACAAACGAGTAATTTTCCAACGCGTGTTTGATAATTCTCTCTGAAAATCAACGTATTTCGTATTCCGTTCAGTGCCGGCGAACCGTATACAATTTGTATTCGAAATACACAAAGCGATGAATTTCGCCCGTTTCTTGTGTGCCCGTCATTAGCCCCGGGACCCGCGCCGGCCATTAATGGCGTCTAACGACACGATTATCGGACTAGTGGAGATCGGTACTTGCTGTTCGTCTAGCACACAACTACCGCGGACGGCGGATAAGACGAAGACGAGAAAATTCTCTGGCTCTCTCTCTCTCTCTCTATATATATATAAATATAATACGAATTATTATTATTGCTGTACAAAACTATACAAGAAGCGTTGTAATATTTTGGAAGAGATATAAGTCGCGCGATTAAAATTCATGAGACCATAAAAAAAATGACGTGTTTTCTTAAGTGCGCGGCATAAATTATAGGGGTCGGAGGCGAGTGAATGGGTAAATATGTATATATATATATATATATATATATATATATATATATGTGTGTATACAGGGTGCTGCAGAGCCGACTGACGGGTTTAATGAGATAATTAGCCTGTGATAAGATAAGAGCAGGCCATAATAAGTGGTAAATTTTGAATTGTACGGTAACGCCGTTTTTATTATCGTAATCGTGGTCCGGACAGGTTCGTCGTGCGTGCGTGTATTACGAAAAAAATCATTCTGTGATCGCTACACGAAGGGCTTTTCGTATACACTTCGGCGGCATTCCACGTGCTGAATATGTTCCTTCTGCTAACGCTATCGAATTGCCGATACGGCATTTGGAGGGAACTGCAAGCACCCCGAGTAGACATGGACACGGAGCACCCAGAACGGTAAGAATCCCCGAAAATGTGCAGTTGGTTAGAGAATCAATTGAGCAGTCACCGAGATGCTCGGCCCGGAAACACGCTGTAGCTTTGGGAATCTCGGACCGTTCTTCGAGGAGAATTCTTCACGAAGATTTATCATTCCATCACTATAAATTAATGCTTGTCCAAGAGTTAAATGCTACTGACTACGGCAACCGTAGAGATCTCTGTCAGCAAATTCATCTGCAAATTCCACCGATATCAACTTTTTTCTGTAGCGATGAGGCCCATTTTCTTCATTTTGAAACTGTAAATAAACAAAATTTTCGATACTGGGCTACGAATAACCCACGACAGCTCCACGAAAGACCATTCCACGTGGAAGTCGAGGCCATACCAGTCGAAATGTGTCGGAAATCATATGAGAGCTTCAGATATCGCCTACAACAGCGTATCAACTCTGACGGCCGCCATCATGGAGATATATAATTTTCAATAAAATAATTTTTTTGAAAATGGGATTCAATACGGATTTAAAAAAAAAAAAAAACCTTTTCTCTATGTTTTACTGTTCGTTATTTATAGCCCATCAAAACTCGTCTGTCGGCTCCGCCGCACCCTGTATATGTATATTAAATAGTAGACGACGAGATGGGAGCCAAAAGACTTTTTCGATATAAATGCGCGTGAGCCTTATTTTCTTTTATTTTTTTCTTCCACCGTCTCTTTCGCTCGTCGTCGTCGTCGTCGTCGTCGTCATATTATTTTCCCGCCCTCTTGCCCGCCCCCGCCGCCGCCGCCGCCTTCACCGCCGACGACGGCGCGCCGCGCACCACGATTCCGGGCTCCGCTCGCCGCGCCCGCGCTCGCCGCCGCGAACGTCCGGCGTCGCACTGCAGCACCGCCGCCACCACCGCCGCCGTCCGTCACGTCACGTCATTCGCGGCGCGCGCGTGGCAAACGGCGTTCATAATACGTTCATATATAATAATTTGAAGGCAATAGCGGACGTTTGTGCGGCACTGTTCGGCGTGTGGCGTGAGGCGACGGCGAGGGTCAAGGCGCGGGACATATTTTTCTCACGAAGCGAAGCCCGCCGAATTGGTGCCGGCCGCGACGATTTGGCGCGGCGGTGTGGGAGCGCGGGGCCGCCGCGCCGGTAACCCCGGCGTATTGGTACCGAGGTGTGTGTGTGTGTGTGTGTGTGTGTGCGTGTGTGCGCGCGTGTGCGTGTGTGTATATGTGGTGTGATAGGGCGGGATCGGAGCTAAGCCGTACAGCTGAGACGGGAATGGTGGTGGTGGAGGAGGAGGAGGAGGAGGAGGACGGTGTGTCGGGCGTATAGTGTCGGGGCGGCGACGGGCTGGCGGGCATAGAGCCGGGGCTGGCACGGCGGACGGGAAGGCGGGAGAGTGAGAGGAGAGACCAATAACCCACCGGGGGGTGAGATGGGGTGGAGGAGGGAGTTGTCGGAGTCGGCGGTGGAGAGGGGTCGCCGTATTAACGGGTCTCCATGGTAACCTTTTGATGCGTAGTGCAGTGTGCCGGGATAAAACCGGGCGCGCGTCATATACTCTCTCCCCGCGGCACGGCGTGCGCTTCCACTTTTATCGATTCGCGAGACGACCACATAACCAACCCCCATTTAAATATTTTCAAGTACACGCGTTATCGTGCGCGACGTGCGTGTGGACGCCGGCGATTGCGAAATACATTTTTGTATTTGTTATTTATTTATATATATATTTTTTTTTTTTTTTTTTTTTTTTTTTTCCCCCGTGTCGTGCGGAATCTCGGACTTTCTACGGGCAAATGCGAACAGCACACGTCCGGTTATCGATTGCGTCCGTAATAATAATAAACCGGCATAAGAAAAGAAAACTTGAAAAAAACCACGTCTATATTTACTCGTCGACACGACACGGCGCGGTTTGCGCGTACACACATATATCGGCGTGGCAATACGCTCGGCCCGAATGCGTATAATACGACGGCGTTAAACGGATACGATAATTTGGACAACAACAACGATAACGACAGCGACAACGGCGACAACAACGACAACAACAAAAAAAAAAAATCGTATACGCGTTACGATAATTAACGAGGGGAACGGCCGACGGTTATGGCGGCGGCGGCGGTTAATAATATAATGGGAACGGGCGACGGGAAAACAAGAAGAAATCGGCGCAGAGTCCCGTCGCGTGTACCTGTTGATTTTGAACATCCCTCGCTCGTAACGCTGACGGGCCGCCCGGCGGTGGCGGCGGCGGCGGCGACGACGACGACGACGTGCCGGTTTCTCCCTCTCGCATCCTCCTTCTCGCGCTCACCGACGACTCGAAATAATTCTCGCACTCGAACCGAAAATTAAGACCGGACCAATTATCACGGTGCCCCGGCCGTATACGATCCGACCGATGTCGCACCGAACGCCTTTTTTTTTTTGTGTGTGTGATTCGCGAATCGTAAACGTTCCTGCTACCCGGCGACACTCGCGAAAACCATTTGCCGACCGTCGTTCCCGTCGTCTTCGAGGGCCAATTATTAAATCACTCCAGTTCCCGTTTGTCGTCGTCCCGGCCGTCTCGTACTGTGCGGTTGCGACGTTCCAACGGATAAAAGAGGAGCGCGGTTTTTTTGAAAAAATTTTTTTTATGAAAAATCATTCGTCGAAACCGCTCTCGGCCGACTAGTCAATACTAGAACTATGACCGCACGTTTCAAAATCTAATCAAATCTATTCGAACTCGTACATTACCTATACCCACTGGTAAATAGCGTTGCCTATAAAACCATACAAACGACTCGTTATTCACAGAGATATTAAGGGGGCAGGGCATACGGGAACAGTGAGTTAAAAGTAAAAATTAGTTTTAAATTTTAAAAGTTATCGTCCCCGACCGTATACGAGTTTACTTTTGTTTGTAACATATTGTTTTTGGTGAAAAAAAAAAAAAATTAGGGCACTAGTTTCATAGTGTACAATCTCCGTGTTGCATAAATATTGAGATAGACATCGTTGCATATTCAATTGCCAGCGCTGAATTCGCATAATTCACTATATTTGAGCAAAAGGGTCTATCTCCGGTGTATTTTAAGATTGAAAATTGCATTTAGTTTCAAAAAGTACAATCTCCTTTGACAAGTTTGTTTCGAAACGTACAATCTCACTATTGTAGAGCAAAATGGTCAATCTCCAGTGTATTATTAAGCTTAAAAATAACATTTAGTTTCAAAACGTACAATCAAATAATATTTTAAATGAATACGACAAAGGTTCAAATGAGATTTCTCCCTGTATTCATCACGTTTTGATTTCGTCAACTTTTACTGATATTCGTACTATTAAGCTTATGCGTGATGGTTGCGCGGGCCAGAACAAAAACACAACACTAATTTCAATGTGTTGCAACTGGATCGCCAAACAAAGAGTAATTTCAAAAATTGAAGTGGTATTCCCAGTAAGAGGGCATTCTTTTATTCCTCCTGATCGTGTCTTTGGTCATGTCGAAGTGGAGTGCAAAAAGAAGGAAATAATTTTAGAACCTCAGGAATATTTGGATATTTTTTCAAGATATGAGACTGTTCTGAATGTTGAAATTTATGACTGGAAAGCTGAAACCAGAAACCTTATTAGGCCTCTAGGACAGTGGCATTTTGCTATTTCAAAAATGAAAAGAATGATTATTACATAGAATTCCAAAGGCGTAGTGTTAGTCCACGGTGAAGGCGTGTACAATTCAAATATTGGAATGGGAAAACCAATTACAAAAAAAAAGCAAAGAACATTATTAACATGAAGCCCTCTAAAATTCCAATACGGAATGTTGTCGACAGTAATAAAAAAAACGGATGTAAATAACCTACTAACTGCTCATTACGGAAATAAGTGGAAAAATGATCAGCGTTTAATTTTTTACAAATTTGTCATAGAGGGAGATGCAATACCAGGTTGTGTTGAGGAAGACATATTACGTGAACGTCATGCGATAGAAGATGAAATCAATGTTGCAATCTAATAAATAAATTGATAAACTTATTAATCTTAAGTATTTTTTTATTTTTAACGATTTTTATTATTAAATTAAATTTTTTTGTAAACTTCTAAACTAAATAAACAAAGAATAAAGACTTCTAATTTTTAGCTTCTCAATACCTATTTATTATTTACTAAAGTTATTTTCAAAACGAGCAATCTCCTGCTGTTAGTTTTATACTGTACAATCTCCAAACAAAATGTTGTCAGAACTAAGACAAAATCTTGTTTTTTTAGGCAAAAAACTGGTAAATTATCTTTGAATTAATGAAAAGGTTAAAAAAATCCGAACGGAGAAAAAACATTTTTTTGATTAAGTTATTGGTTTTCTTGGTTTTCTGAAAATTCAGTGAACGCGAAGAGTGTACATTTTGAAACTAGTGCCTTTAAATATGGGAAAGTAGACACTAGTCGGATATTAGGATCTTAATATAGATAACATATCTTGTAGAAACCGTTAGTAAACGTTTGAAGAGTATAATACGAATAAATGACCCACAGTGGTGGTCGGTGATAATACCGAATCGTCCAAATCGCATGTGTAGCCACAAGACCAACGTAAAAAAAAAAAAAAACACCAAATATTCATAAGAGAGTAATTTAAATATATTTCGCAGATTTTCGGTATTGTAATCGAATAATTATCACTTGATGTAGACATTACGGATATATTTCCAATCTAAACGGAACGGTGTTAGAAAAAACAATGCGCGATCGGCACAGAATCGCAAATCAAAACGGACATCCGGTAAATCATTGTCCCATCGGTCACTGTATTTACTAAGCGTTCGGTAGTAAAAGATGCCGCAGTTATGGAGTACGATGGGCTAAGAGCTAGGGGTGGTTAACCGGTGAAAATTTTGGTCTACCAAAACGACTAACAATGTTAGATTATCTCGTTTGAAATAAATTGTTCGAATAAATTCGTGCGCTTGTCCTAACGTGTACTTTTCAACTGCTTTGTTACTAGTTAAAATAAGTTTGAACAAACGGCATAAATATAACTCCTGTATACAAATTTTTATCACTGCGTTAACAATCCTATTGTTTTCACCGATTTCGGACTAGAGGGCCCCAAACCATATCCGAGAGTGTTGGTTAATTCTAGTTTTGACTAATTGAACTAGTCTTGGAGGATCACAGATTTTAACTGTAACATGCGCACACACGTAGGGGCACTTATTTGTAGGGGGTCGCAACGAGCTAATAAAAGCGGCGATGAAACAGAATCCGCGTGGAAATATACCTATGACAGGCGAATATTATATATATTAAAAAAAAAAAAAAAAAAGACGTGGCATTAGTCAGTAGAGCTTCGAACTGGTACGAAAAGACAACGGAAGATTGGGCGTGTGATATGGGAGGGTCTCTTAAAAGCCTAGAAACCAAAGAAGATGATGAATTGACGGATGATTCGTTATTTTTAGAGAAACGTACGGTTATTGGTGTTTAAAATGTTTTTCCGACAGATCCTGGCAGCGTTCGATTACCGGGGTGGAAAAAAGCGTTTGGGAAATTACCCGGTTATCGTTGCTTTTGAAAATCGATTAAATCGGGAACATTTAACTAGTACGCAATTGTGAATCCGGTAAAACAATAATAGATACGATTAATGTTTTCGTATTTATAATTTAGCCAATGCTGACGGGGAAAACTCGGCTATAATTAATTTGAGCTTGTATCGATCGGCGAACGGCGAATATTGTCGAAAAAAATAAACAATTATTCAATTTCGGAAACGGAATAGTGCGGGAAAGTTGTGGTTTAGTATGCTAAATATGGGGAAAATAATTTAAAAAAAACAATTCTAGGTGCGTACGTTCAGTTCGCGCATCGGGCTTGAAGTGTGCAAGAACGGTCGAAAGCTCAAATATTCGAAAACATTAGAAAAATTATAAAATTAATTTATTTAAAACTGTACAGTCATCGAATAATAATTGTATACGGCTAGATATTAACGTACAATCATTTGGATAGTTAATCTATTGTACCTTCAGTTCGTGCATGTACTCGAAATTCGGCCAAAACAGCCGAGGGGCTATCCCGAAAATATTTTACTAGCAATGCCAGTAGATGGGAGAGTCCATTGTGTGGGAGCTAGCCTTAGGAGGACACCAGCAGCTAGACGGCAGAAATCCAATGGGACATCGGTGAGAAATTTATACCATCAAAAGTTAACATTGAAGCTTCGGACAACACTGAACTCATATGCTAGACTAACAACAAACTCTCGTCTCCTCCAATGATGGGCAATATTTCTACAGGGAGCGTCGAAAAGCTTCAAAAATCCGAAAGCTATACCAGAGTTCGAGTTTATTGGTGTGTATCAAATCGTAAAGTTAGCATCGGAAAGTACGCAGAGTACAAAACAGAGGCGGTCGTATTAGAGCAACTCTCAAAATCAACAATGTCGTCATCCAAATGCGAAAAATAATTTCTAAAAAACATGCCCAACGCTCTGTGGAGAATACTTAAAAAAAAAAAATAATATATACCGTGCTCTATACCCGTCTTTAACGACGACTGTACAAGATTACACATATACTATTGGTTTGTTTATTTTCCGGAAGTTTTTCAATTGTTCAGTTTGTCGACTAGAAATTTGTTTTTAAAATTTTTAATCCCGTTGCGCGAACCGGAGATACGCACTCGGAGTTTGTTTTTTTTATTGTTTTTCCTGCATTACGGATAGAAAAAATTACAACTTTGTCGCGCTGGTGTGTTTCCGAAATTAAAAAAAAAAAAACATTTACTACCCTTGCCGCCCACCTATAAACCCGTCTAAAAATTCGTTTATTAAACCGATATTATTTTTATTATTATGGAAATTAATAGTCAATCGCGAAAAAAAAAAAAAAACGTCATGGATTATGACGCGGAAACCACTGCCAGAGAGATATTATTATCATCATAATTATTGTTGGCGGTTAAAAATTACGTCAATATCATACGGCCCCGTCGCGTACACACACATACACACCCGGTCGAGCGGAAAATCGATATTCGTGTGTGATATTTTTCTTATCATTTTTTTTTTTCCTTTTTTTTTTTCCTTTTTTTTTTTTCTTTTTTAATCTATATTGCCGATACGATTTCGGATCTACGTATACGATTTAGCGTCGACCGGCGCGTGACCGACAGAGTAAAAAAACGCTTGTTACGAATCGCTGCGCACACGTCTTGTGTACTGTAATATTAGAGACAATCGATATTTTTTTATCCGCATAAAGTGTATAAAACCGTACGATATGATCTAAGATCATTTTTTTTTTTTGTCTTTCAGTTATATCTCTACGTTACGTAAATAAAATAAATATGGTAATTATATTACGACAGGTTTGAGAATCGAAGTGGTTTTTGAAAATGTTGGGTTAATGGATATCGGTAACGTGACAAATCAAAAAAAAAAAAAAAAAAACTTTAAAAAATGTAACCGAATAATAATATATGTAATAGTAGTTATATATAATATTAATGCCACACGACGAAGTAGTTAACGTCACGGCGAAAAAATTTAAAACGAAAACCTTTCAGGAATAACGACATACTATCTATGGGTATTTATTAAAAAATGAATAAAAAAATCAAAAAGATACGATATTTTGGTTCTATCTAAATAGAAGGATAAGTCGTCTTTATCTCGATTATTATTATTATTTTTTTTTTTTTTTTTATGATTTTATCTAGACAATCCCAACACTGAATCATGTTACACAGTCACGTCCAATATCACCGTTAACCCCATCACCAAAAAAAAAAAAAAAAAAATACTATTTTAGAATTCCTAGTGTAGCTACACGAAGTTATTAGTTAGAATAAGTTGCGGTTTTTATATTACGAAATTCCCAACGATTTTTCGGAAAAATTGCTTTAAATTTATTGATTTTGAACACAAAATACGGAACGTATTGGGTTTTAATATGATATGTGCTGTTTTTTTTCCCCCCCACCGTCTATAAACGATTTTTTCTACGGTGGTGAAAACTCGCTCCGGCCAATAGACGACAATTTTTCGTTGCTTTTCGGATCTACAGAGCCGGTGCGTCGGGGAGGTCATTTATTGATTTCCCTAGTTGTTTCCTCAAATACCTTTGGTACATTAAGGGGAAACTATTCACGCCATAACGGTGCACGAAAATATCACACACGGTTCGTAAAAAAAAAAAAAAAAAAAACCCGTACATAATTGCGAAACAAATGAAAGGTATTCGAGCGTAATGCAACGATTCGTTTTTAACATTAAATTTTCCCAACCGTGGTTTTTGTATTTATTGTTTTTAAACGCGAGACCGCGTCCCGTACTATTGTAAAATATTTGTCAAACGAACGTTTTCGATTATTATCGTTATAAAGAATCAACGGGCAAGGGCAACGATTATCATTGATTTTTCTCTCTCAGTCGACTGTAATAACGCAGGTTCGCATTTATTAAACGCGTTGCAAATTTAAAGACACGTAGTAACAACCAATAAATCCCGGTTAGAATTCAATTTAAAAAAAAAAAAAAAAACTAAAAATTTTAACAACTGTATTCTTTTTCGTGTTTACTGTAAGTTGTTCAACGTAAATGCAATTTTATTTTACCATTAATATCCACACGCTATATATATATATGAAAATAAAGTCCAATAAAAGTTAGAGAGAACAGAATATTTGTATTTTTTTTTTTTTTTTTTTTAACGTCTCATTTTGTAAAAAACATAAGTACATTCGCATAGTTTTCTATTTACGATTTTATGTCATGTAATAATGTTTCGAAATATAATATAATATATGTTCTATGTATAATATAGAAAAAAATAAATATAATATAATATTAGTAAAAAAAAAAAAACGTAATTTTTCTTTAAAAATCTGAACATGTCGAGAAATATATTGATTTTACCGTGAAGTGTACTTGATTTTTTTTTTTTTTTTTTGATTTTTCTATCTTTGAACAATTTTCTTTTAAGAACATCTTAAATTTTGGGTAGAGGGAAACCATTTTTTTTTTTTTTTTTTTTAAATTTGTTTCGTAATTTTCTCAATAATTGGGAACCGCATACTTATATAACGAATTTCGATACGTGGTGCGATTTCCAAAAAAAAAAAAAAAAAACATTTTATACTACAGTGTTTTTTCAGTTATTAAATAATTACCCAGAATATTTGAAATGGTTGGGGTTTTTTTTTTTTTAGTATTTATTTGATTTTGCAGATGCAATTCTCGAAAGTGCTTAACAAATTTGACACAATTTTTCCTTGAGCTAATTTCAAATTATCAATGATTTGGAGCCGATTTTTATTATATATTTTTTTAAGCTATTGAACTACAGACTTTAACGAAAATAAAAGGAGTCATGATATTTTGTCTGTTAATTTTTCTATTGATGAACAATTGTAATTCGGTAAAAAAAAAAAAAATCGTAAATATCTGAAACATTCACCGAATACAAGTGTATTAGCAGATCCTAGACGTGATGCAATTTTCTAAACATTATAGCATTTTTTTGTATAATTATATAATAGCTATTTAAAACGTTTAAGTTTTTTTTTTTTTTTAGTTTGTATTTGATTATTTAAATGGAATTGTCTAAAATGCTTGGCAATTTAATACAAGGTAATAAGTTGTTCTCTTGCCAACTTAGAAATATCGAAGATCTGTAGCCACGTTTTTTTTTTTTTTTTAATGCGTTTGAACTTCATTCAAGTATTTTAAAATCATAAAGATCGCAAAATTTCGTCTTATAATTTTGTATTTATTTTTTTATAAATAGTAATAGTTTTTAATTTAGTAAAAATAATATTCGTGGATACTTTCGTCGAATACATTAGTATTAACATATTCAAAACGTTCACATTCTTGTTTGAACATTTGTCGAGCAATAAATAAATATTTTAGATTTTCTAGTTTTTTGTTCTTTTTTTTTTTTTACCAAAAGCGTTTTAAATTTCTAATTTGTATTAGAATTCATTAAAAACACAGACGTTAGTGATTTTGTAGCTACAAATTTAAATCTATCGAATGACGTCCGACCGAACATTGCGCAGAATCGTTATTTCGATTGCAACGATCCGTTGCGGACGGATAAATAAAATGATTGCTCCATATGTCTTTATTATATTTTTAAAGAAAACCGAAAATCAATTAAACGGAAATATCCGGAAGAAAATTAAAAAAAAACCGTCGGAAAAACATATTTTTGTCGTCGGGTAAATATATGCGATACGGTGGCGTACTCGGGGGAGGTGATGTGGGTGATGCATCTGCCCCTTCCCGTCCCTCGCGGGGATCCGTTTTTTTCCTTCGAATATTCGTTACGTACAATACGAAAATACAAAAAAAAAAAAAAAAAAAAAATATCAAATGCGAAACACGTCACATTATTACTTTACTTTGGTCGTATAATATTAATGTTACACCCCCCCCCCCCCCCGGACGTCGAAGTCAATAGAAAGAATCGATAGTGTCGTTAGTCGGTTGTGAATACAACAACGCCCGGGGATCGCTGGTTTTTACGCCGACGAATATTTATTATATATATAAAAAAATTTTTTTAAAAAAATCTAATCGTAATATTAAAACATTTTTGAATCGTATCGCACCGGCAAGTCCCGGTAGCTAAGCCGATGATACGGGACCAAGGTACGGGAAAGACGATGTGGAATTAATAGCGTAATAGCGGAAAGAAAAAAAAAACGAGTGGTGGGGCTCTGGGGGAAAACGAGTGGCGGACGAGCGAGAAGACCATAAATAAGGTACGATTTCGCACGATGGCTCCGGGAAGCAATAACAGGAAGAGCAACAAAAAAGATAACGAGGCAAAAAAAAAAATAAGTAAATAAATAAATGTATAATAATAAAAAAAAGAAAGAAAAAAAAAAAGGCGTACTACCGGGTGTCCGAACCGCCTAATAATAATTACAGATTTCGCCACCAGTAACGCATTGGCCACACGGCGTAGCGTTTCTCATTCATAGTGTGCGTTCGCGTCGTAACGCGGAAAGTTCTGGTTAAAGTGCGCGCCGGACGGATAACGTCGCACACGCATTGCACAGACACAAAACGGCAGGACGAAACGACACGAGAAACGATATTTTAATTTTTCATATATATATATATATATTTAAATTATTTTATTTTTTATTATTATTATTATTTTACTCGTTCTTTACAAACCGCGACACCGCCCGCGATATTCGACGACATTATCGAGTTAAATAAAAATCAAAAAAATTAAAAATTAAAAAAAATCGTAGTATTAATATTAAAATATATTTCGCGTAGCCGCTGTCGGTTTTAAACGCGGATCGACTAATAGATCTTTTTTTTTTTTTTTTTTTTTTAATATTAATATTTTCAATAAAACCATGACGGTAACCGTCGGCAATCGACCGACGACGACCGGGCCGAGTCGTCCCGGACGCGCCAAAATGACTTGATTACAAGTAGTAATTTTTCACATTAATTTTTTCTGTAATTTTTTTATTTTTTTTTTTTTTCTCTCTCCTCTTCCAATATAAATTCGTTGTACACGTAAATGCGTACTGTCCGATTCCGTCGACCGGACAACGACAATTACACCCGAGACCGATGGACGTGGGCCGTCGAACGAGCTAGACGACTGCAATTCGCAAAATGTGAGTATTGAAAACCTATAAAAAATATTATCGTTAAAATATCACCGTCGACAAACGTGGCCGACGAGTTTTCGAATCCAAATTATATTCGGTCGACGTTAGGTTTCGTCGACGTTACCCGCCCGGTAAAGGAAAACGATCGGTTTTTTTTTTTTTTTTCGATTTACCCGGAACTGTCGAATTGTACAAGACAAATTTTAGAATTAGAAAATGCGGATTTATCGATTGATTCCGTATAATACGAATATTTTAATACAAAACCCCTTTGAGGACGACGATGTCTACTTTGAGACTATGTCGTTTTCAGCATATTTTCCGATATACTATTTGTTAAGAAAAAATTTCCTTTACTCCTTGGTTGAATTTTTTTAATTTTTTTATTTATTTTTCCTAAGTTGAAAAAAAAAACAATTTATTTAGTACATATTTGACGATATTGTTGCGTGTTTATTCGCGATTTTGTTTATGGGGGCGAGAGGGGCTATGTAACCCGTTTACCTATATTTTTGGTCTTTGATAATATTTTTTTTTTTAAATAAATTATAACTCTGTATTTTTTAAACCCGCGGTCACCGTATATTTTTTTCCATCGGGTACACCCGCCCTGAGCCGGATTAATAGAATCGATGGCCCGGGGCCAGAGAGCTGTGGCTATGAGCTCGGCTATTATATTTTATTTTTTACTCAATGAAATTTGTCGTACGTATTTTCCGGCGGTTGAAGATTTCGATTTTTATGCGTCGTATCGTGGGAACAGAGTTGTATAACAACAACGCGATAAACAAATAACTTATAAAGCAATAAATGTCGGAAAACGTTACATTATAAATGGCGAAATGCATTCGATTTATTCGATTCGTAACTTTTATCCGTACAAATTGTTCGAATAACAATCGAGTTGTCAAAAACTTTATGAAAATGGACGAATAATGTGTTTTATCGTTTTTTTTTTTTTTTTTTTAAAAAAATCCTACCAAGATATTGGCTTAGTTCAGTGCCGTGACTAGGAGCTTCGACGACGACGGGGCCGACTCTGTCTTTCGAATAAAATTGTCGGTTTTCGCGTTGTTACGTTCACGATCGACCAATATAATCATTACTGTAATTCCTATGTGTACTCTGCCGTCGTCATCCCGGTGCCATTTATAATATACGAACAATGTGATCAATGCACCGTCCGTCGATTACGCCACTGACCGCTTGATATCCAAGGCCCCTTGAAGCCCTTAACTACTCCCTTTTATTCTTAATCATTTCTGCGTGTTCCGCGTTCCCGGTTCTCTGCGGAACTCGTGTGTCCGTACTCGGGAGGCCATTACGGATTGCGAAGAACTTAAAAAAAAAAAAAATAATATACCGTGTTCTATACTATTCTCGTCTTTAACAAGACGAGTGTACAAGTTTAAACATATTGATTTGTTAATATTTTCAATATTTTTTCAGTTTGTCGACTAGAAATTTTTTTCAAACATTAATCCCGTGGCGCGAACCGGAGATACGCACTCTGAATTTTTGTTATTATTTTCCCCATATTATGTGGATGGTAAACTACAATTTTTCCGCGCTGGTGTGTTTTCGAAATTAAAAAAAAAAAAAAAAAAAAAACGTTTATTTACCCTTGCCGTCCTCCTATAAACCCGTCTAAAAATTGTTTCGCCCCGTGTCGTATTTATATATTATGGAAATTAATACTCAATCGCAAAAAAAAAAAACGTCATGGACTATGACGCGGAAACCACTGCCAGAGAGATATTATTATTATTATCATCATAATTATTGTTGGCGGTTGAAAATTAAGTCAATATCATATGGCCACGTCGCGTGCACACACGCCCGGTAGAGCGGAAAATCGATATTCGTGTGTGTGATTTTTTTTTTTTTTTTTTATCATTTTTTTTTTCCTTTTTTAATCTATATTGCCGATACGATTCCGGATTTACGTATATGATTTAGCGCCGTCCGTTTGCGGTCCCCGTCGAGTACGCCACTGACCACTTGGCATCCGTGGCCCCTCGAAGCCCTTAACTTCTCCTCTGTTCCGAATCACTTCTGCGTGTTCCCTGCGAAACGTCTTATTGCACCGTGTTCACGCCTTCCTTGGCGTCCGATTTCCGTTCGGTGTTATCTCGCCTGTCCTTCCGATCTCTGGCCCCTTAGTGCTCATCGAGAATCCGTCTAAATAAAACCGGCGTTGCGAATTTGTCGGCATTAAATACGCGTAATAACGCAATACACAAGCGTACCATTCACGCGCAAGTACAGTACAATATTGTATTAGAAAAAAAGAAAGAAAAAAAAGGGAATAATCGAATGGACTTTTTCTTCTTCTTCTTCTTCTCCATCGGTTTTTAAAGGCCATTGAGGCCCATAACCGTAACACAAATTTGCTTCCACCTTTTTTTTTTTTTGTTTAAGCCGGCAATACCCCCGCCTCCCGGAAACGCTGTGAGGCACTACTTCGGGAGGCGAACACCTGTCTCTATTCTGATCTACTACACTTCCATATCTTGTAATCCAAATTCTTCCAGAGTTTTTTTTTTTTACTTTGTCTATCCATCTTTGTTTTGGTCTGCCTAGTGGTCTTTTCCCAAGGGGTTTCCATTTTAATACCGCTTTCATTTGGTCTATTTGACCTCCATACGTGGGGGCCGGCCCATCCGGTTCTTCTATATTGTAGTACTGCTACTGTGTTCCGTTCTTATGTTGCTTCTACTTTCATATTGTCGTGTGATATTATTTCGTTTTGGCCCATATATTCTTCGAAATATTCGCCTTTCGAAGACCGCTATTTTTAATCGAACGGACGGATATTAAATAAAATATCCGTACCACCTAACGGTGTGTACGTAATAATATCGCCACGGTTCGGGCGATAGAAATTATGGACGGCCGATGCGGAACTCGTGTATCCGTACTCGGGAGGCCATTACGGTTTTTATCTGCGCGGCGCCGGCCCTCGGGTGAGATTAATTAAGCGTCAACAATAATAATTAGGCTTTTTGCAACGAAACGCGAAACGCTGTCGCGTGCTTAAATTTATAGTCGAGCCTGCCGAAACATTTTAACAGCAACGACAACGGCGACGGCCGGGTAAAGTTTTAACGAGACGGAAAAAAAAAAAAAAAAAAAAAAAAAAAAAAAAAACATTGCGAACGTAAACGTCGGACGGACCGTCGGGAATTTCTTCGCTTTTAGACGGGAATCCGTCTCGTTGTTCTCTTTTCTTATATATACATTTTTTTTTATTTCGATCCTTTTCCGGTCGTCGGTTTGTGCATATTAGTTTGGAAATAATATTGTAAAATACCGCTTTTTTTTTTTTTTTTTTTTTAGATTGCCATGAGTCATAATCAAAAACCGCTCGAACGCGAGTAAGTATCGCGTTCGGGATTAAAGTTCTATCACTCAAACTGATTTATCGTCTTTCGAGAGATTTTTCGGAAATAATACGCACTCCGTGTAATTTTTTCCAAAGAGCGCGCGCCAATACATATAGGGTGGTTTCAAATTTTTATTTTTTTTATTTTTTATCAGCGGCTTATACGAAAATACCATAGAAAATTTATTTTTATTTTATTTTTTTTCACTTCAGATAGTGTTCACGGATACGTTGAACGTTTAGCTCTTTTTCCGTATCATCTATTGAAATAGCAACACAACAAAAAAGCAATAATAATTTTCCACCGCAAATCGCCCGATTACGATAAACTAATAATCACCCTGTACGTACAGTTTTTTTTTTTTTTTTTTTTTTATACGCGATAAAAACCGAGACGCCTTGAACGCGATATTAATGTACTCGGCGGTTTCGCTAAGGTCAAGGGGAAAAAAAAAATAGTGTGTCGTACACGTATACATTATTTGTACGGATGGGAATCGAATGGATATGAAAAATAATCATTACGGTAGAATAGTTAAATGAATTGTCTATACAGTACAATACGAGTTCGGGAACCTTTTAATTTCAAATTATATTTTAAAACGCGCGATTGCGTATAAAACGATATGGTACAGGGTGTCGCAATACAACGCTCGTAAATGGCGAATTTTTCGCTTTTCTTACCGGGTGCTTCGCGATCGGTCGCCTGCGATCGATTTATTTTAAAATACCGCGACGAAAAATCCGGGCGATCCCGGTATTATTGTGGCGGGCTATCGCGATTTAACCGCATAGTGTTGTCAAATTTCTATAATTTTGTTCAAGTACGCATTATCAAAATAATAATATCTCCGGGCATCGGCGAGCTCATTTCGGAATTTAATTCGACAAAAATCCGGCAAAAAATGCGTTCTATGATTGCCGGATTCAAACCCCGGCCATACCAACGACATAACGATAAGCACCGCGTTTACCCATCGACAGACACCATAACAATGGACGCGTTTAAATTACCGAATGTCCATGATGTGACATGGATATTCTCTTTAAGGAATCGATTTTTTTTTTTTTAACCAGGGCCTCCAAGACCATCCGTCCCCGAACATATCCCCGACGACACTTGACCGTCTGTCGATTTCGATCGGCTTTCTCGTCTCCTCTCGCGCGCTCTTCGCGAGGGTGATTTTTCAATATAGGTCCGCCCGTAACATTCTTCTTCCTATCGATCTCGTCCGCAGTAAACGCCTTGAAAATATCGCCCGACACTCGCCGGTTTATGTGGGTCACGACACGGACCGCACAATTCATTCGTCTTAAGATTTCCCTATGAAAAAAAAAAAAAAAAAAAAACCCGCGAGTCTCGACCGGCGGTGCGTCCGAGGGGTTGTTTCGAGCGTATGGACCGCCCTCGTTGAACCGTATTTATGGGTCTATAATTTTTTTTTAAGATTATATACAAAAATTACACCTTTAACATTTGAATTGTACCCATGATAAATATATATGTGTTTTTCAGTCGAACACTAGACGTACACACTGAAAAAGTCCCGGTTGCACCGGATTATGTCCTCGTCATAGCCGGAATTAAAAATGCCGTGTTCCTAACAAACCGATTCGCGAAGTATTTCTACAGATAAAATGTCGTGTTTTATTAATTTTTTTGAAAAATAAGTTACATAAACCGTTCTTTATGCGACACATCGCGTTCGAGCGTTTTATATTATGCGCATGGAGGCACCGGCAACATTTCGCGTATTGCACGATTGCGATGTTCGTTTTTTTTTTTTTTCCCCGAAAAAGAACGTGATTTTTATATATTTTTTTTTTTGTTTTTGCCGAGCCCTTTCGGATATTAATATTATATGATGCGCGCACGTTTGTGACCTAACACTACGACAGCTCCAGCGATTTATGAGACTTTGCGTGTTCTATTTATTTTAAACGTGTATTAATACGTATATTCTGTATAGACAGGAACGAGATCGTGGCAAATGTTCAACACGAACAACCCGATCCACAATACAAAACGTTATTATTTATATTATTGTTGCTATCCGCGAAAATCGTCGGTAAAAGCCGGGAGTACGTCGCGCGATCGACGGCCAACGTATATACGCGGGCAGGACTGGACTGGCCAATGCCAAAAGTAAAAAAATAAAAACCAAATCGAGTTTTATGTCGAATTATTAAAAATCGAAATAAACGCAATAAAGCACCCGAGATATTATACCGGAGTAGCCGACAGGGAAAGCGCGTTTGGGGGCATAACATTCGCCAATACGAGGTCTGTTCAAAAACTTCCTGAACTATAATTCCTAAAAATAGAAAACGTATAGTGTCGTAAATGTTATAGGATTAAAATAAAATAGAGATGAGCAGCTATAATCTAAATTAAATCTCAAATGTTTATTGCTATCTAACCATTAACTGTGCGTGTTCAAAGTAGACGAGTCGTGTGTATCGTGCGATTTTCAAGATGAACAACATTCACGAACAGCGTATTAATATTAAATTTTGTGTTAAACTCTGTGAATCTTTTACCGTGACTCATAAAATATTGCAAAATACTTATGGTGATCAGTGTTTAGGACGTACACAGTGTTACGACTGGTTTAAACGTTTTAAAGTCGGCCGGGATTCAGTCGATGGACGACCCACGTTCGGGACGTCCGTCGACATCGACAGACGATGCTGTGTGACAAAAGTCAATGAAATTGTGCGGTCTAATAGACGTTTAACTGTTCGAGAAATTGCGGAAGATTGTAACATATCGGTTGGTTCATGTCATGAAATCCTGGTAGAAAAGCTTGGAATGCACCGCGTTGCGGCAAAATTTGTCCCTCGGTTGATGTCACACGATCAGAAAGACAACCGCGTAACCATCTGTCAAGAATTGTTAGATCGCACAAATGATGATACGAGTATGTTCATGGAGCAAATTATAACGGGTGATGAGACGTGGGTCTACGGCTATGATATTGAGACAAAAGTCCAATCATCACAGTGGGTTGGTAAATTTTTTCCAAGACCAAAAAAAGCTCGTCAGGTCAGATCAAAACGTCAAAGTCCTGCTAACGGTTTTTTTTTGGCAACCTGAGTGTTATTCATCACGAATTTCTACCTGCAGGAAAAACTGTTATTCGATGGTACTGTCTAGAAGTATTAAAACGTCTTCGAGAAAAAGTACGGAGGAAAAGACCTGAAGTGTGGAAGAAAAAATCATGGTTTCTCCATCACGACAATGCTCCGGCACACACTTCCCTGTTAATTCGAGATTTTTGCGTGAAAAATCATATGACCGTGCATGCTCCTCATCCACCATATTCTCCCGATTTGGCACCAGCGGACTTTTTTTTATTTCCAAAACTAAAATCTCCGTTAAATGGACAACGATTTTCTACGATAGACGAAATAAAAGAAAATTCGCTAACGGAGCTACGAGCAATTCCAGAAACTACTTTCCAGGATCGCTTTCAACAATGGGAACGTCGTTGGCAAAAGTGTATAAACCGAGAGGGAGGAGAATACTTCGAGGGTGATAAGTCTCAATAGCTTGTAGGTGAGCACTATAAATAAAAAATTGAAAAACTCGGGAACTTTTCGAACAGGCCACGTATAATAGGGAAGTCTATTGAGCGACAACTTTACGATAATTTCATTTTAACTAATTGTTTCTTCGGTGTTTTAATTCACTGCTACATTTATTTATATTATTATTGATTATCGAAGCACCGAATTGTTGGGTGAAAACCGTTTTCGAGGCCGGTGAATTTAATATTGAATCACACCGCTTCGTTTATTTTCGTTAGCCGTGGGCTCTGATGTTAACATAATAATACAAATTATAATTGGTAGGGAATTGAATTATTCAGTAAAGGAAAATCTGTGGGTTTCAAACCCCTGCCAAAACAATGTTTGGGTATGCATCTGTTGGAAACTTTCGTGTACACCCTTACCCCACCCCCTCCCACCTAAAAAAAATATAAGAAAATTCGCCGCTGAAGATCGTTACTAACAATCAGTACCCGAATTAAAAAAAGTACACGTATCACGACAATGATATAGAAAAGCGATTTTTTTTTTTTTTTTTAAATATATAATCGAAATCACCCGATAATTTATAACGCAATTACAATTTTAAAACAAACCAATAGCAGTAATATTTGTTCTCTCGCCCAGGAAGGTATTTTTTTTTTTTTAAATTTTCTCCGTGTTTATTTCACATATAAATATATTTTTTTTTGGAATTATTTTATTGCCATACGAATATGAACGTCATCAGTATACTGTGTGCTGCGGGAGATGCCGAGAACAGCAAACCAATCCCATATTTTTTTTTTTTGTTCGCCCTCCATTTAAACCGACAACATTACAGAATCTGTATGAACATCGCTACCCGTTTATATTGAATTAACAAAATTTACATAATAAATTGGTCGGGGAGGAGCCACAAATAAATAACTCGCACTACCCTAAGTCAAGAATAAAAACGTACGGATAGTATAATCGGCCTTTTGTCCCACATAGTGACGTGCCACTAGGAATATTTCCCCCGAAGAATGTTCCCAGGAACTTGGAGTCATAGGCGCCGTTTTGTTTTATTTGTTGGTTATTTTGTTTTTTTTTTTTTTTTTAAATAGTATTTTACGCCATTTGGTGGACCGTATCTTCTGATTTAATTACTTCTTAACTACTACATAATCATTCATTCCCAAATATTAATTTCAAAAAAAAAAAAAACGTTTTAATATTTTAACATATTTTTTTATTGCTGATTATTACCTGAACTAAATTGTCGTTGCGTTCGTTCTATTGAAAAATTGTAAAAAAAAAAATGTTTTATAAAATAAGAAAATATGCCGTATAATCGTCGAAAAAAGCCCAAGAAATACATTTTAGATTAAATTTTTTAGAAAAAAACGCATAATTATACAAAATAAAAACGAAAACCCTGAACAAGAAGACGGGATGGATTACGTCTAAAATCCCAGCCCCCCCCCCACACACTAATTATAATGTTCCCGGAAATTTGCGCATAGCTAGCCCGCGCGCGTAATTTTTTAATCTAGTTACCTGACCTAAAACATAGAAAATTAGGTTTTTATTAAAAAAAATATATATATATATAGTCTTAGCTATTGTTTTGGGTAGGTACGTTAACGGGGTTTTGTTTTACGTCGCGTTTTAATTTTTATTATATTTTCATCGCGTAATAGTACGTGAACCGAAACCCGCCACGAAACTCCCCGCCGTCGTCCGGCGCCATATTGGAAGTTTTTCAGAGAAAAACGGATTTCCTGTACGTCCGAACGCGCTTTTTGGCCGCGCACAACGATTATTATTATTGGGTTTCTCGGCCAACAATACGTCATAATGTGCGGCGGTTGTATCTCATCTCGCCCGACCGATTCCGAAATTAAATAATATACGGCCGGTCGTCAGGAGAGCATAATAATAAAAAAAAAAAAAAAAAAATTAAAAAAAAAAAAACTATAATATGATATACGGCCGAACGCGGTGTTGTGTTCGGAATCGCAGCGGATCCCCCGGGTCAGGGAACTCCGGGTCGGCAGCCAATTTGGTTAAGACCGCAGTTCCGGGGGAAACTGCAGGGTAAAAAAAAATAATAATAATAATAAATAAAAAAAATGTCAACAAACGGTGTAGGGTTTTTATTATTATTATTTTTTTATATTTTTTTTTCGTATGAATTTATACGCGCACGACCAGCGATTGTTTTCGTAGACAAATTTCGACGATAAAAAAAAAAAAAATAAAAAAAAAGATTACAAAAATAAAACGAGACCGGTTCGATCAATTTGATCGGTAGAATAACATGCAGACGATCCGCAACATTATCGATTTAATTTAAGACGACAAAATTGTCGTCGATAGAAAAATGTGACTAACATGACGAAGCAAACAAAAAAAAAAAAAATCGGTGCCTCGCGTTTCGGTAATATCTAACCAACAAAACTACAAAAACCGTTAATATCGAATACTATTTTTTATACATCTACGTTTTCACCAAAAAAAAACGAATAAAAACAATAGTTAAAACGATATAAATAATAAGATTTTTTTGGTTTATCTGGATATAAAAAATAATTATCGTATTGACGGTGTTATCGCCCGTATGACTTTTTCGAAAATCGCGTTTCACTTTGACTATCAAAAAAACAGTTACGCGGTGTTTCGGGAGGTCGTGAAAGTCTAATTTCGAGTAATTTCGCGTCATTGAACACGGTACATTTTTTATTATTATTATTATTATTTATTTATTTTTTTTTTGTTTCCGTTTTTATTTGTACAATTATGTACAACCCACCCGACGGAAATAAATCCTAGTCGGGGCACCGTGAGTACATAAAAGCGACGGGCCACTCGATCGTGTTTGCGGGACGACCGATGGGGGAAATAAACGAAACCCCCGATTTTTATATTATTTTTTTCACCGTAAATCACTGTATGCGTTTTGCTTGGGCACACTGATTGAGGATGTAATACGGATAATTTTCGGGACGAGTGTCGTCGCCTGTTCTACCGGGTGACCGATTTATATAAAACGCCGCCCATCGACCGGTAAAACTTTACCGGAATACTATTACGACTGGCTGAGCCACGGTGACGACAAATAAAAAAAAATAACGCCACGTAACAATCATATTTTATCGTAGTAAACAAATTATGAAATATCGATATAATAATTCGTTGGGCTCGGATTTGTATGCATTAAAAAAAAAACTAAATACTATTAATTATTATTATTGAATAGAAAACATTGTGAATTCGAACGTTGTTCTGGGATCTTGATTTACAATGAGATACACACTCGAATTGTAAAAATTAAATTCTCTACGGTTTTCGGTCGTAACCGGCTAAACGGACGCTCGAATTCAACGGACTCTATGGGTGCGAATTTCATAATTGCAATGTCAAAACGAATGAGTGAGCTCAGTCTGCATTAGTATCCGAATAATTCCGCAATGGACATCTGTGATTAATTTTAAGCAGTTTAAACCGGGATTTTTAAAATAAAAATTGTACACGCAATGCGTTTTTTTTTCTGTAACCGCCACTCTGCCCAATGGTCATTGTCCACGTTCCATAGGACATTTTACAGCTTCTTCTACTTCGTCTATGAGCACTAAACTTTGAACCAAAGTCATTTTTCACGTTTCTAGTCGTTTTATTGTATCCTTCGAAAATCCAAAATCCACTCGTTACTAATTAGTACTGTGGAGACGAACACGTTTCAACATTAAATAAACATTGTACAAACGGCTATTGAAATTGCCACACGATAATTTTACGTACAGTTAATATTTTTGATATTTCGGCAAGTAGACATTTATTTTTATTTTTTTCTTTTTCTTCTATTCCGACTTCTTCCGGTCTTCGCCCTTTCCATGGAGTGGCCACAGAGTTTCTTTGTCGAAAATCAAATCCTCCAAATCTCGGTATATATATATATATATATATATATATATCGATTTTCAATAATCAACTTCAACAAACCTATCGCGTTGTCTATCGAGTAGATATCATAATTTTAGGGCATGCAGCGACAACCGGATAAATACATTTTTAAACATTGTCCAGGACAAAGACATTCATTTTTTTTAAGCTGCTAAACGTTTGCTAAAATAAATTATTTTATACAACGTTAACTATTCCTTATTTTTCAATACACGATATTGTGAACTTTGGACATTAAAAAAAAAAAAAAAAAAAAAAAAAACTGTTGCATTTGTTTTACAAAGTTCAAGGGAGCACGGATCCATCTGGTCGTTTTTTCCTAAGTAATTAAATTATATTTTACACATTAGTTGCGTATTCAATGTTTAATGCTTGTTTACAATTACTAAGGAACGCCTTACGCCTTAAATTATTGTCACAATTGGACACGCGGGCATAATCATATTTTTGTAAAACTCTTTATACATATAAAAAAAACTACTATTTTTGTATTCAATAAGCAAAAAAAAAAAAAAAATAAATGTTTTTTTCTCTTAATTAATTATTGATAAAAAAAATACCAATCTTATATAAAATAACAGTAAAGTTATAGTTAATATTACAGGGTGTATTCTTAACTTGTATAACCGACATTTTAAATTTTTCACTAGACTATAACAAAAATATGCACCACGGTAACACTTTAATGTAAATGTGACTAATGTGTGTTATTGAATGAAAAAAAAAAAAAAACACTGTGTGAGAATACAGTGTGACCGTTAAAGTGCAGCAACAAGATAAATCCGGATCTATGCGATTTTGTACTAAATATATAATAATATTAATATTAAGATTTAATAATCGGATCTATCCGTCTTATGGAGATTTTTTTTTTTTTTTACTATATCGATTTACACCAAAAAGTGAAATTCCAAACAAAAAAAAAAGTGAATTTATCTGGTTGTCGCTGCAAGCACATCAATTATAACAATAATATTTCACTCATCCTCATAGTTAATAATTTATTTATTTATAATTTGCTTTACTTTTCAATCGACAATGAAATTTACTCGTAAAAATGCCTACGATGAGAATAATATTACGGAATCCCATTAAAAATTCAACGGGCCGATAAAATGACACGGTGAGTAATAAAAACTCGAGGCTATTGTAGCCATACTTTCTCTGGACGTTTTTCTACTTATTCAACGTCGATTTAAGTATCTTTTCCAAAGTCAATTTGGTCTCTTTCCGAAGGTTAATACCGAGCAAATATTTGGGAATAATCAGCAGTAGTGTTTTATTGGTTAAATTATAAATTTGTATTCACTTACTTAAACGACGTTGTTTATTACGAATAACACTCTGTATATATACAAAAAAAAAAAAAAACTACGATTAATTATTCCCAGAGTTTCGACATTTTAATAGATACCGAATTGATTTTTTTTTAAACAGAGGCTAAAACGCGAAGATAATACGATAACAGAAGCGTTAAGTATAACTACAACTCGTCGTTCTTCTGATGACTATTATTATTTTCGGTGTTGTTTTTTTTTTTTTTTTTTTGTATCGACGGTGTCTGTATATTAAAACGAAATTTATCATTTTTATGATGTCACCGGGAACCGGATCATACCCGTAAACCCGGCCGATTCAACCGCCACTGTGATTAAACGAAAAAAAACGAATACTATTCGATAACGTGTTCGATTTACGATCGTTGTTCGATAAACGTGCGAAAAACGAAAAAAAACCGAGAGAGAGAGAAAGCAAAAAAAAAAAAAAACGAATTACGACAGCAGCCAGCGTTCGGTCGGAATTTGTGGTCGGAATTAATGGATTTCGGCTATTTCGGAGGCGGCGGGTTATCCGGGGAATTTATGCTATCCCGCGCTGCCAGAACCTAATTCATTCGGCCCGAGTAAAATACTTGTGTATAATTAGGTCGACCGATAGAATATATTTCGGGAAGATTCCCGCCGGCACAGTAGTAAACCCCGGCAGGTTCTTCGCCGCGAGACGGCCGAAACGAGCCATTCGCTTTATGTATAAATACGCATTTTTTTTTTTTTTTTACGATCCCGGCAACCGCACTCGGTACCGTCCGCGCCATCGCCGAATAAATAATAACAAAAATAATAATAATAAAAAAAACGGCCCGTATCCCCGGCGTTAAATTCGTTAGCACAAACACATAATCGTACGGAGTCGGTCGACCACGATTGTCCGGGACTAGCGCACGGAGACGGAAATTTTACGCGACCCGCGACCGCGTTAGAAAAAAAAAAAAAAAAAAAACCGTTCGCCCGTAGCCGCCGGCAGCTGTCGGGTAAGTATTCCGCGCGACAGGATCCGTTTACGGTCGGGTCCGCGTAAATTATACCGATGTCTACTATGCCGGATCATAAAACTATCGACGAAACCGTACGTAAGACAAAATGTAATCAAATTAAAAAAAATTTGAAAAAAAAAAAATAATAATCAAATACCGTCGAATGATGCTCCGGCCATGATTTTATCACTTAGAAAAAACACACTGAGTATTTGCGTCCGTCTCAAATCCAATGAAATATTGAACAATCAGTCAGTGGGAGAACAATGTCGGTTATCGCGCTTAAAATAAATATATATATATATTTTTTTTAATAACAGCGATTTAAAATTTCAAAAATAAAAACGATAATAATAAAACTGGATTTTTATATGTTTTCGCCACGAATGCGGGGCCCGTGGCGATTTGCAGAAAATAATATGTGGCCCGATGTATAAAAATACGCTGTAGACGCGTAGATAGTATTGTCAATTGTGTACATACATTTTTTTTTTTTATATACGTATAGTGTAATTGTGTTTTAAATTCGTAAAATAAAATCCGATTCAACCGAAATAGCTGTGAACATTTAATTCAAAAAATAACTCGAAAAACCTATAGATGTCCAAGAACATTAATAATAATGAAATTTTCCCGTCTTTTCCCGGCTGTTAGGATACTCTAACAAATATTGGCGCAGGATGTCTAGTAGAAAAGTCATTTACGGACAGGATAAAATAAAACATTAAAACACACATCATAGTTAAACCTAACCTATTGGTTAATAACGGTGATTTAAAATTTCAAAAATAAAAACGATAATAATAAAACTGGATTTTTATATAGAATTCGTGTTTTCGCCACGAATGCGGGGGGCCCGCTGTATAAAAAGACGCTGTAGACGCGTGCCGTAGATAGTATTGTCAATTGTGTACATACATTTTTTTTTATACGTATAGTGTAATTGTGTTTTAAATTCGTAAAATAAAATCCGATTCACTCGTTTATTATTTGTATTCGCACTCGATAAGTTCTTTTTTCGTGTGCGTACCTACCGGCATTCGACAGAGTAATCCGCGGTTTTAATTCTCCTAACCCGACCAAAGACTCCTCTCGGCAGAGGCAACACGGGCGTGTAGAGTACGATCAAAATGTCAGAATTATATTTATAAAAAAAAAAAAAAAAAAACGGGAATATTTCTATGTCGCGTTCTCGTAGAGTTCCTACAGCCGAATCTGGAAAATCGGAACTTGTACGCGCTATTGTAGTTGCCGTTGTTCGTCAATGTCATTGCCCAGCATTTGTTGAAATCGGCGACAATTCAATATCCGTTAATCGGCAATTGTGTGAAACTCTACGAATGGATTACGAATAAAATGTTTGTATTTAGAGCGCGTCGTAATAAATTATCGCACGTTACACAATAATATGATGGTAAAATATGGGGGAAAAAAAAACAAAAACATTCGCTGTGCTCTGGATAAATTGACAATTAGGTGAATTGTGAAATTAACACAATCTGCAGACTAAACGTGTACTGAAAAGGCTAGAATTTCTTCAAAGGTTACTACAGTAGACCGATATACCTTAACACATTGTCGATGGATTAAACGATATTATTTATAGATTACTAAACGTTCTGATAGAAATTATTATAATTATATTTTTTTTTTTTTTTTTTTTTTTTATTGCCGGGCAATTTTTATTAAAAAAAAAAAAGCTGTACGATACAGTACCATTGAACTCGGTAAATTATTTACCGAACGTCATTTAAGTGTGTCACATTAAGCACAACTGTTAGGTTTTGTCATTTGTCGTGTGTGGGTATAAGCAGTAGGTAATATACAATTATATATTTTTGTGCATTTTAGTCTAAACCGACTAGATAATTTCTAAATAACGTTATTTCAATTTAAGAAACTATTGATTATTGATAGAAAATAACACCGAGATAAGTGTTCAATGATTTATAGTTGCGGGTGTAATATTCGTAACAAAACAGTTAACTCGAGAGTTACGTTGTCGGTTTGACTTCAATATACGAGATTTTGAAATCACGGTTTTACCGTATAAATAATTGAATTATATACATCGTTATTTTTACAATACGCACGACATAAGCAATCGAAATCATTAAAAAAAAAAAAAGAAGAAATTTGAAACAATTTTTAAAGTTACGGGGTTTCGGCACGTAGCTGCTGTCGATATATCCAATAAATAAATACAAATGGAAATGTATTTTTTTTTTTGTAATTTTATTTTTATTTTATTTGGTGAACGGGGGGAGTGCACTTGCTATCCCTGACCCCTGCCTTTCCACCGCACGTGATTTTGGCGCTTGGCGACGATACAATAATAATATTAATATTTTACGACTGTTTTTATTTCGTATATTAAGGCGGTATTCGAGAAAAATAAAAAAACCATATTTGACGGTCTCACAGAGAATATCAAAAAACTCCAAACTGGTTTAATAGCATTCATATATATATACAAGAAGCGATCAAGGAACACCGGGATTTTTATATTATTTAAAAATTTAAATAAACAAATCATTTTTTTTTATTTTTTTAATATTAGTAGTCTTCTTCGAAGTATACACCGCCTGATGCAATGCACTCATCACGTCTCTCGTGCCACATTTTACAAGCGATTTTGGAGTGTTCAACATTAGGCTGTTTGTGCTGATCAACCGCATTTTTTTATTATTGTTTCGATATCGTCAAACCGTTGTCCTTTGAGGTCAGTTTTAATTTTTGAAAATCACAAGGTCCGATGATAAAGAGAGGGTGAGATACAACTGGCAATTTGTTTACCAGCTAGAAACTCGCGGATTTACAGGGTGCGGCAGAGCCGAGTGACGAGTTTAATGAGGTCATTAGCCTGTGATTGGATAAGAGCAGGCCTTAATAAGTGATATATTTTGAAATGTACGGTAATGCCGTTTTTATTCGTAATCGTGGTCCGGACAGGTGTACATCGTGGTTTCGTCGTGCGTGCGTATTACGAAAAAAATCATTCTGTGATCGCTACACGAAGGGCTTTTCGTATACACTTCGGCGGCATTCCACGTGCTCAATCTGTTCCTTCTGCTAACACTATCGAATTGCGGATACGGCATTTGGAAGAAACTGCAAGCACCCCGAGTAGACTTGGACACAGAGCACCCAGAACGGTAAGAACCCACGAAAATGTGCAGTTGGTTAGAGAGTCAATTGAGCAGTCATCCTTAAGACGCTCAGCCCGGAAACACGTTGTAGTTTAGGAATCACAGACCGTTCGAGGAGAATTCTTCACGAAAATTTACCATTCCATCCCTATAAATTAATGCTTGTCCGAGAGATAAATGCTACTGACTACGGCAACCGTAAAAATCTCTGTCAGCAAATTCTTCTGCAAATTCCTCCGATATCAACTTTTTTCTGTAGCGATGAGGCCCATTTTCATCTTTCTGGAACTGTAAATAGACAAAATTTTCGATACTGGGCTACAAATAACCCACGGCAGCTCCATGAAAGACCACTCCACGTGGAATTCGAGGCCATACAAGTCGAAATGTGCCGGAAATCATACGAGAGCTTCAGAGATCGCCTACAACAGTGTATCAACTCTGACGGCCGCCATCATGGAGATATATAATTTTCAATAAAATAATTTTTTTAAAAACGGGATTCAATACTGATTTAAATAAAAAAAAAAACCTTCACTCTATGTTTTACTGTTCGTTATTTATAGCCCATCAAAACTCGTCAGTCGGCTCTGCCGCACTCTGTATAAGGCAGAATGAACAGGCGCGTTGTCGTGGTGCAACAACCACAATCGATTCTGGAACGGTTTTTGAACGTTTCTATCGGATTCGTTCTCGTAATATAATTAAAACTTTTGCGTAGTGAATCTTATTCGCCGTTTGACCAGTTGGAGCGAAATTCATAATAAATAAGGCATTTAATATTGAACTTTTGTGCCGCCGTTTGCACATTGCTTAATGTTGAATGTCAACCAACAAGCCTTTTGCGCCATTCGAATGTCCCGGATCTGCTCGTTGCTGCGTCTTCAAATGGTTTTTTTTTTTTTAATCATTTCAAAAGTTTCAGTCGCTGATTTACCGTGTTCGACGCAAAACGGAATGCACACACGCCGCTCGTGTTTATTCGACACGTCGGAACGGCGCGATATACAAAATTATATGAATTCAACGGATTGTCGTTCAATACCTTTCGGCAATATTAACGCGGGGCTCGAATAACGTAATTGAGTGTTATCAATTTGACATGTGTATATTGCGTTTATATTATTCGCGCGGGTATAATTTTAGTGCCGGTATTATTATTATTATTATTTTTTTTTTTTCGATCGCTCCTCGTGTACGCGGGACGTGAATTTCTTCGGTCCGAAGAGACCGCCGAGAACATCGCCGTAACACTCCGTGTTTCCACTTCATCGGACGGACCGCCGGGATACTGCCCCGTCGTATTTATGCTCCCCGGGAGGCGGACGGGAAACGGTTAATCGAAGATTACACCAGTTTGCCCGTCCCCAGTCGGATATCCGCTGGGGGAAACGCGAGCCGAGACCCGTGTGTTGTAAACCATTGCACGTCCGCCGGGCGACGGTACCTCGACGACGAAAATACCGGGATGGATACAAAAAAAAAAAAAATAATAATCCACCGCAGTAACAACAATATAATATCGTCGCCGTCGCTGTAACAATCGGACGGGGACGCGCGAAAACAAACAAAAAAAAAAACACCACAAACAATAAAAAAAAAAGAAATTTTTAAAAAAAAAGAAAAGAAAATGGTGTACCGGTGACGACGACAACGACAAGAACAGAACCGAATACAGCGACGGAACACCGCGAGCACCCTCGACATGTCACGTACTTATTAACGCGTATTTATTTAAATTCTAAAATTAATCGGTCCTAACACATGGGCTAAAAAATCAAGGGCCTAACAAAGAAAACACTGTTGAATTTCATTAAAAATTGACTTTGTCCATCATCATAATCGCAACGCAACGCGAAAAGCGATTGTGAGCCAATCGTTCTGTCAATCGCGTTCTGATATGTCGTCGTTTCGTCATTGTTACGATTTTTATCAAAATTTACATTTTAAACGCTTACGAAAACGAATTACGATGATAACCTCAGTTTTTTTTTTTTTTTTTAATCATTTTCACTATCAAGTACAAATCATAATGATCCTCGTGTCCGTTTTTCGTACATTTCCGTTCAACCGAAATAGCTGTGAACATTTAATTCTAAAAATAACTTGAAAAACCTATAGATATTCAAGAACATTAATAATAATGAAATTATTATTTCCGTAAAGTGTCCCGTGTTTTCCCGACTATTAGGATACTATGACGAATATTGGCGCAGGATGTCTAGTAGAAAAGTCATTTACGGACAGGATAAAATAAAAATTAAAAATACACATCATAGTTAAACCTGACCTATTGGTTTCATACAACAACACATTACAATAAATATTTCGCCCATCGCTCAGAATCCATTATATATACATAGTTTAATTTAACTTTCTCACAAATCTCGAATTCAGAAATTACACTCAAATTGTAGACACCGAAATATTTTGAAAGCCTGTATGCATGGTCTCGTGAAGGAATTCGAAAACTTTTCATAAACAGAAAATACTAACTAAATTCTTTCAATTCTTTTGTAAAATTCTTCCTAGGGTAAAATGGGACCGTTGTAGCGGACAATTTGTTTACACTTGATGCTGCAACTTCATATGTAAATAATCGATTTACATTATGAATTAGTTCGCTTGATATTGTACAGGAAAACATCGATTGACAAATTTCGGGCTACGCTCGGACAAGTATTTCATCCGTGAAAAATCGACAATCGACCCGGCTAATTGATATTTGGCTTTGCATACGTTTTGTACGGCGTGGCTTTCAAAAATCATTTTTTTTTTTTTTTTTTTGACATCAACTGAGTATCGGGCTTTCGCCTCGGAGACACGCAGCGTATATGGTTTTCTTTACGAGGACCTCGTTTATTTTTTCCTTATAGTCATCCGGACTCCGATGGAACTTACTTGCGGAAAGACGAGAACGCACACGGACCCAACACACAGGGGTCACTCTGATCGAGAATATTGTTGCAAATAAAACAAATTTAAAATACTATTAGGAGACCTAAATATTGTACACCGTGAACCTTATCATACCGTTGAAATCATTCAATATGAATGTGAGGAAGTTATCAGTTGTTAGTGCAGAAACATTCGGGCACTTATCGACTATATTATCTATATTTTATATGTTAAATAAATAAAAGTCAAAAATTCAATCATTTGTGAAAGTCGATCGACAGTAGACTCAACGATAAATTCAAAAAAGAAAAACGGTTTTCAAACATCTTGACTAAATCGATTGGTACGTTGGAATTATCTAATTGAACACGTCAAGAATTTCCCTATGGTACGTGTGTCTAAGACAATAATTTGTCGTAAAAAATATTCTTCCATTAAAACGACCAACGTGTAATCATTAAGAATAGTGAGGAGGCCCTGGACAAATGTCCAGTCTTCCCTTTACTTCCGCCGCGCCAGAATTTTTGAGTTAAACATCTTGGTTAACCGTTTGTTACCGTTACAACTATTACTGTTGTTAAAGAAATCGTCGGGAATACCGTAAAACGTTCCAGACAACGTACCCGAGGGCGGAAATTTCGCATCTTTTAAGGCATTGCGTGACGTGAAACATTCGGAACGTTATTTCTAACTGAAATTTAAGTGTCTTGTGAGGGAAAAAAAACTACACGTCTTTCGGTGTAAAACTACACAATAACTTATTCGCGCACCATTTGAAAACTAGGATTTCGTTAGCCCGGTACGACCCACTTGAGTTACACCGAAAATGATGTAAAACTCTAAAGTATTGAAACCGGGTAATAGATCCACTTTGACATGACTATATTCGTGATAGGCAGTATTTCAATAAAAATGTTCGTCATAAATTGCACTTACTTATGACTACATATAATTAATTATCACTGAAACATTGGACGTAAATTACATTTTTAGATATAAACTTTATCTAATAATATTGTAACGAAGACAATCGTCCCAAAAAAAAAAAAAAAAATTGTAGACGGTTAAAGAATATTAATAATACTATACAGGCAGGGACGAGCAAAACACATCAGGTCGTATATTTCAAACACGAAATACAATGGTACATCAAATTCGGGTACTGAATATAAAAAATAAAAAAATACATTGAATTACGGAGAAAAATACAAAATACCCTTCAATTTGAAATTAATTAGGGAATATGGATTAAAAAAAAAAAAAAATAAAAAAATGATATACACCATTCAGTAAGCAATGGTGGCAGGCACCGCAGAGTTACTTGTTTAAATAAGTGAGAAAAGTGACTTTCATTTCCTAAATAGCGACCGAAAAGTGATGAAATGCCGACAATTTTCATCGATTTATTATATTTTTGGTGAAACTGTACACCTAACATTTATACGTATGTAATTGTATTAAATTATTCACCCGACTGGTGAATTTCCCGGTTGTAATTCTAAGTACAAGAAATATTTTCATTTTTATCGTTTGCGTTTCTAATAAATTCTAATTCGGTTTTGCAATTGTGTGGTATAACAAAAGTAACAGAAAAAAAAAAAAAAAATTCCGAGTTCTTATCGTACACCGATTAATATCTAAATTGAATCGAGTAAATCGAACAACTTGTTTCGTAGTGTAGCGATATCAAAAAAAAAAAAAAAAACTAAAATAGACATGACCTAGGCAAAATTTAAAATACAGTTATGTATTTCGAGTAATTTGAATATACAAAATTTATTTCAAATGGATAAAATTCAAATACTGTAAATCCATATTATTATTATTATTATTTTTTTTTTTTTTTTTGGTTTAGCGATGGGGAGGCTTGTATTTATTTTCTGGGCGTGGGGGGCTAAGGTGTTATAGTCGGCGCCGTAAGTTTCGCCGACGATTGGCGGGCCGCGAAACGGCGCGGCAAGCGAGACCGTCTCGGCGGGGGCAGCCGGCGGTTCATTGATTTTGCACGACGGCGACGATGACGACGACGATGACGACAACGACGACGACGACGACGACGACGACGACGACGACGACGACGACGGCGACGACGACGACGACGGAAGAAAAGCGATAAAGCCCCCGGAACACCGGAAAATAAAATACAAAAGAGAAAACGGGACCTGGCCGATCGCGCCGCCGTTTGTTCAACGGCTCGCCGTACGGCTCCTCGTGCAGCTGCTCCTGCTGCCCGCAGTCTTGCTCGTTTTTCGGTATCGCTGGCCTCCCACGGGACCCGCCGCCGAGCTTTATCGTGATAAGATTTTTTTTTTAATATTATATTTGACGGCAGCGCCGGCGGCGAACCGGCGGAGGTTATCCTTTGACGGCAAAAAAAAAAAAAAATAATAATAATAATAAATACAAAAAAAAAAAGTCCGCGAGCAAACGTTTTTCCAGAATTTAAACAAACCGTTCTCCGTGCGCCGGGGCACACGCCGCGTGAATTTTTTTTTTTTAGTCCTCAAACACTGCCGCCATACGGTAAAACGTTAAGAGGCTAAAAAGACTTTTGAGACGTTTATTCGAATCCCTCGCGTATATATACAGCAGAACGTTATAAAACGGGTTTTTTTTTTTTTTTTGCGACGCGCAAACGAGGTACCTTTTCGTCGCGGTGTAATAATATGTTAACCGCGCGGTATGTCGAACAATTGCAATTATAAACACCGGCGACAGTAATAATAGTAATTGGTAACGAAATTGGCACATCACGTCTCGGTCAATTGCTAAATTATGTCGTCCGGACAAATGGGCAAAAAAAAAAAACAAGAAAAAACGCAAAAAACCGTATTCGTTCGAACGGTAAAAATTCAAAAATTGAATCTCAAGTCGAATGTTTGACGACCACTACCACACTGTTCTCCCGAACAGTTTCACTTGGCCCAGCGGGGCCCCAAGTCCGAAGTAACCGTTAAGTATTGCTAAATAAAAAAAAATCCGGGTTTTTTCACATGCCAATAGTGTCGGTCTGGAATACGACCACGGATTGGCCAACGAAAAACCGATTCCGAGTGAAGTAGAAAATAAAATTACAATTGCCCTTGTCAACAAATGTTATGTATTTTTTATGAAGTCAAAGAACGATTTGTCGCTCGTGTAAAACGTTCAAGCGTTTCTGCTCCGTCGGAACAATTGTCGCTATAAAAAGTCGTCTAGAAAGGGCTAATAATAATATTCTGTGAAATGTATAACAAAAATATAAAATCGAAAATACAGGAACCGCTGTCGCCGTACATATATTCCCGTTTTCCCTGCGTTTTATGTCTCAATTATTTAAAAACAAAAAAAACCACAACGGAATTTAATAAACGACCTCCTGGAAGTACCGACTAGATTCAAAATACTTCCAGAAAAGATGGTACGCATGAAAATCGGACCGAAATTACTTCCAGAAAAGTTGTTTACAGACAAAAACAAGACAACAACAAAAAAAAAACCGCGCCCCAATACGTTCCGGCTCGGTTCGCTTGGAAATCTATCGGACAAAGAAATTATTAGTTTTGCCGACTTTAAAATTGAATTATCGTCGAATCGGCAAACTCGGTAGTCCAAATCTCAGAGTATTCGACGGGGGTGTGTAATAGCCACCCACGACCGTCTCTAACTGCGGGCACTGTCTTTCGTATACACTCGACGGCACAAATATCGCCGGGAGGCGGTCGATATTCGTTATTTATTTTTTTTTTTTTGGAAAACGCAATATTACCTTGGGTGCAGTCGTTATTACAACTGTAACCAGTTAATAATAATCGAATAAAATACAAACAGTCACGACGGTATCGGGGCATTGCCAATATCATCTGGACGATTCTCACGGCGTTATTGCGCACCTGTTTACCAATCGACGGGAAATCGTACGTTCGAAATTATTATCCTGTCGGGGTCGGCTGTCGTTTTTTGACGGTTTCCGCAATTATATTGCTGTACAACCTACACGACCAGTGTGCATATACAGGGTGTTTCTAAAAACGAACGAGGTCACTAGCAATAGGCGTACTCGCCGGGCCGGGCCGACGGTGATTTTTGTTTTTTAGACATTTTTCGTCCTATCATCGTTCCTGTTTGTTTTTTTTTTTTTTTTTTTACTATTTGGACGTTCACTCTCGGAACATTCGAGTAAATTTAAAAATATCGCACGCAGCGTCGGACTGGACCGCCGAGGTACCGATCAACACTTGGAACGCCGTTTAACGGAATGATTTTTTTTTTTTTTTTTATTATTATTGTTTTCGATTATCGACGAACGAGTTTAAATATCACCGAGACCCGTGGTGGTGTTACTAACGGAAACACAGAGTAATAGTTAAAGCCGTGTTATTATCTTCTCCATAAGTATCAATTGCATACAAGTGGATGCAAACATTTATACTAAGCATTGTATATAATTTAACGTTATCCTGCACGCGGGTTAGTCGTGAGCGAAAATTTAAACAGCCTAAACTAAAATATATTGCGAACACGCTCAGAAGTACAATGTCTCGAGAAATACAAGAA
This sequence comes from Tuberolachnus salignus, assembly GCA_956483605.1. NCBI lineage: Eukaryota > Metazoa > Arthropoda > Insecta > Hemiptera > Aphididae > Tuberolachnus > Tuberolachnus salignus. The sequence continues at coordinate 1,817,739 of OY101429.1, read as the reverse complement.
AACTTCTTACTGGTGTCGGTAGGAAAGACATTCTGTAGTGTAGTGTTATGGATGATAATGTAATTGGTTTAATTGAAAAACCCAATGATTTTTTTATTATTATGAATTTTAACCGTTTAGTTGTGAGCACTTTGGACTAACATATTAAGAAAATCTAAGCAGGAATCCTGTTGATTTTTATGACAAAACAAGAACATATATTGTTAAATTGAAGTGTAGAACTAGGCATAATATATTAGCATTCATTTAATCGAATAAAAATAAATGTTGTCAAAATTAACGTCGATAATTTAATAAAACGTAGTTTAACATTTTTCCATATTTTCATTTGGAAAAGTTTACACGGGTGTTGGTATAATGTAATTTCATCAAAGGCACGGATTATTAAACCGAGTGAACATCACGAGTGCGACGTAAAGATCAAAAATTAAAACAATTCGAGGGTTGAATTTTTAATTCGACCCCTTATGAGATTGGGAACCCGGTGTGTTTGTTTTAAACTTGGAGGTTAGGTACTGTTTAGGAGGATTTAAAGCTCTCGATTTTTTTTTTTTATTATTATTTTTTTTTTTTTTTTGTGTTTTTATGGATAATACATAAATGCGCAATAAACCGAATAGAGGGCCGACTTTTATAACATTACCTCGGGCCAGACCGGATTAAAAATTTTGCCAATTTTCGCCCGACTTTGACGCCCTCGCGGTTTGCGTTGCGGAATCAACAGATGTGACGCGTCCAATAACGCGAGAGCATTTTGCGGGTAATATCGCGGAATATTTATTTATTTATTTATTTTTTTTTTTTTATTTAAAACATACACGGATAATCTAAGACTAACCATATATATATATATATATTTTTTTTTTTTTAAAAACCACACAAATCTTCGACTAGCAACCTCGTTTATTTCAGAAATACTCCGTACACGGGCAATAATATCAGCCCATAATAGCGATTCGAATTCGACGTATATCGCAAAGTTCACCGAAGTTAACGTGGTTCGTGTTTATCGGGCGAGCAAAAGCGCAATATAATTTATAAATTCGCTTTTTTTTTTTTTATATATATATATATATATATATAAGTATAAAAACAACATTATTTTCTGAACTTCGGCAGTAATTTAAGTTTGAACGATTGCAGCGTAAATAATATAAAAAAATCGTTGTTTATAAAAATTATTTTATTTTTTTTTTTTTTTACAGTCTCGGCGTATTAGTGTAATAATAATAATAATAATAATAATAATAAAACGATAAAACGTTACGTTTCGTCGAACTATTCTGACGCAAGTATCGCGTTATTTTTTTTTTTCTTCTAATTACAATTTCTTATTATTTTTTTTTTTTTTTTTTTTTTTACCATTTTGTTATTCGGTAGAGTAATGCGTTTTCCGCCCACCGCCGGGACATAATTGTAATTATATTTCAATTCGAACAAGAGGTATGGGAAAAAAAAATATATATATTCATTAATTATTGTAATTATATTTCCAGTGGCGCAACTGGGTAAAAAACTAGGGGATTAGAGGGGGTGAGGTAAAATTATTTATTCGCCATTATCGTAACCATGAGTGTAAATTTATTTGTATTCTGTGTAATTGTAAATCGTTCACAAGTCTTAAAACTCATTTTACCGTATCGAGACAAATCGTTTATTTTATAAATACAAGAAGGCCCACGAAGATGTACCAAATTGCGGTATCTCTTGAGTTAATGAAAATAATCACGGTCTGTTTTATTTCGTTTTCCATATGACTCTTGGAGAAAAAAATACAAAATCATAAAGTCGATGAAAATATAAAGTAGAAACTTCAACATTTTCATGGAAAACTTTAAAAAAAAAAAAAAAAAAAAAAAAAAAAAAAAAAAAAAAACAATGGCAGTCTTCAAGTTTTTCGAAAATAATAAAATTAAATTTTTTTTTTTTTTTTTTTTTTTATTTTAATTGTTTACAAAAACATAAAAATGTAATTTAAATACGAATAGTTTTAATCATAATCCCTGCGAGTCATGTATAAACAAAAATAACAGAATTCTATTATTTTCATTATCTCATGAAATATCGCATTCTTTATTGTAGAAGATTTTAAAATTTTGTACCGTTGGCCTAAATTAGGATGGAAAAATGATATCATTCCTCACGGCAAAAAATTCATGGGACAACTGACCGCTTGCCCCGCATCAATTACTACGCTACTGATTATACCAATAGAATAACAAATAAAAATTTAAAAAAACCGATAAAATTAACCAGTCTGTTGAAACAACGGCGTCATTTATTAAACTGTTGAAATAAAATAATAAAATAATATTACGATCGAGAACAATTTAATAAAATATTAGCGCGGATATGTACGATATTTTCGCATCTTTTTATCGGTAGGCAGAAAAAAAACTTTTTTTTTTATTTTTATAAATAAGACCAATAATTAAGAAATTCTTAAATTTTCACTCCATTTTTTAAACGTTTCATTAAAGCGCTCATCATTTTTTTTTTTTTTTTTTCAATATGAAATAACATTGTTCAAGATTTACAACAATTAATCTCCTATACTAAAAAATCGTTCTACACGAGCACTATAGGAGACGCTAGTATTATATTTTACAATTAACTTTGTGGTTTTTTTTAAGAAAATTCTACTTTAAGTTTTTATCACTGATAACTAATTGGATTGAACTACTGATTAGTTATATCATTTGCGAATCGTGTGATCGTGATACATTGGTAGAAAAATCATCAATATCACGTTAAAATATTTGAATATTTTAAAATATAGAATTCGCAAAAAAATACCAAACTTTTTTCGGTTTTTACGCACTAGATTAGAATATTTTACGAATCCGAAACAACGAATTAAGTTAGAATGTTATACGGGATTTAAACGCACTAATTATGTTCAAAGTTACAAACAAAAAGTATCGTTTTAACATAGTTAATGCCACTTTTTGGGAATCGGAAATCTGGGAGAAGCTGCAAACTCTCTGGGAAAAAGCAGGGAATCGGGTCTTATCGGCCTGCGAAGGAAGTTCTTTTCTTAGAGAATATTTATTTTTTTAGTCAAAATTAATTCTTTACGTTTATAACACACCTCAATTACTTTAACATTAGTATTGAATTTTACGATATTATTATAATTACACGCAGAAGTTCGATCGTGACGTATAACAACACGAAAACTCGCATTAATTCACAAGGTTCAAAAAAAAAAACTATATATATATATACGAATATATCTTCTTATTTTTGTTCTTCCAAGACTTAAGACGGGCTTTTTCGGGCCCTTTGTCAATATATAATTAATCTTTCACCATTTATAACTCCCGGCTCGTTTACAGATCGTAACACCGTCTATCCATTTCTATCACAATTATCCATTTACGATTTCATGTAGATAATCGGTAAGACCCGTCGATTAATTTCGTATACAAAAGTTCCAAATAAAATCATGCGAAATCTAGAGTTCTGATCGTCTTCTCACACGGGAACCAATCTGTTCTGCTACGATTAAAGAAAAAAAATACGCTCGATACGTGCACGGTGAAAAATTGCCGAAAAAATTCAATCGCGGCCATTTGGCGTGTGCCAATTTTTTTTAAATTTTTTTTTTTGCCTAAATTTGCCTGCCGAAGAGTGTTGTAAAAACCTATAACGCTGCAGATTTTCGAAATATAATAATAGTTATAGTATTACTATTATTATTATTATTATTATTACACTCGTGCTTGCGTACAAACCTTTTTAAATATTCAAACTTCGCGTCTAGCGGTATACGAAGCACTCTCGACCCGCGCACTCGAAATCCGTATAATGAATATTCGAGAGAGAGGGAGAGAGAGAGAGAGAGAGCAGAACACGTACGTAAAAAATAAATAATAACCTTTTTTTTTTTTTTTTTATTTTTTTTTCCTCCCCTTTCGAGTGCGTATAAATCTCTCCCGCAGCCGCTAATAATTGAGAATAATCCCGTGTAGTGTAACGTTGCGCCGGGCCGGCCTGCCTCATTGAATAATGTTTTTAGCGACCCGTTTACGAGTAGGTCGAGATACTCGTACTCCGTTCGAGTGCACTCCAGAGCAGAAGGATTATTATTATTATTATTTTTTTTTTTTTATTTTTTTTTTTTTCCGTACAATTTAATTCCGATTACAGACCGGGGCGGGCAATAATGAACATGTTATAGTGCAAAATAACAGTATAACTAGGGTGTGTGTTACTGCGGCGGCAATATTACAATATACACGCGCAGTAATACAATATTGTTACGTTACTGCGCAATAAAACGTGTCGTATTTCGAGTGCGGCGAAACGCCGAAAAAAACCGCAAATTCGGTGGTTTCTCACCAAAGCAAATCTCACCTAGCCTAACCGTCCGGACGTAAAAAAAACGGTACGATGAGTGTGTGGCCGGTGACAGCGATCGGTTGAATTGAATGAACAACAACTATTATTTCATATTTGATTGTCTGGTATGCGGTTTTGCAATTGAAAACACTGGGCGGATCGTTTCGACGACCGGCTATTGTGAACGGAATAAATAAAAACGAATCTATAACGGGCGGGCCAGACACATGCCCCGGCGATCTGCCGGAGACATGGGAATCCGACAAGAATCCGAAACGCAACTGAGACCACTAGGTAGGCCAGAGCTTTGTCGGGGCGACCGTATTGAGCAGGAGTTTTCGAGTGCCGTAGGACGGAAATGCGGTAATTTGGACTGGAATGCAATAACGCAGAATTGAAAAGACCGGAAGAGGCAGTTGTGGTCTGTTCGAGAGGCATTGTTTGGCAGGACGGTCTCGACGGCCGTGATGGAAAAAAAAAAAAAAATGATATTTTACCATAGAAATATTAACCTAACCCAACCTAAACCGTATGCTGTTTTTTTTTAAATTTTTTTGTAACAATGTTAGCTCTCGGATTTCTATCTCGCTGCTATCGGTCCATTTCTCGGGTCCTCTTACTAACTGCTCGGAAGTCATTCTAACATAAATACAATGTTCAGTTGTTGGATCACAGAAAGCGCATGTCTTACGGATTTCATTTTTTTTTTATTTTTTTTTTTATGTTTTTTAAAAATCGAGAAAAAATATTACATCTGCAGAATATACCCAGGTACTGCTTAAAGTACTACCCGGCCTAGGATCGTGTAAATCAATTTTTAATGCCATTACACACATATTGGTTTATTAAACATTTCGGTGTTGAAAAAAGTCAAAATTAATTTTCAAATAATATAAAAATATTTATTGAAATTCATTTAAACAACAAAATAAATTTAAAAAGGAAAATATTATTTATAACGAATAAAACCGGAACGCCGAATCCAAATTACGTATTTTCGTAACTACGTTAAAAAGGATTATTGCATAACATTTTTTTTTTGTCACATTTCAATCGAACGCTCTTGATTTATGATACCGGGTCACACAAAAACCATTTTGTAAACTGATGGTTTCGATAATCTATCGGTTCTGTAAAACTGCAGTTATTGAAATGATTTCATTTCATAAAAATAATCATTGTTCAAATAGCAATAGTCATGAATCCTTGGTATTTGTTTTCTACGGTTATAAACACTTGCTCGGTTATACGTATGAATATTTTATCCGCATAAAAATTAATTCGATTTCAGGAACGTGTTTAAACTTCTATCAAAGATTAACTTTTAACTACGACGCGAGAAAATAACAGAGGCGATAATTTCAGTGAAACCGAAAAATGATTTTGAATTGACCACCAATCCCGATCCAAGAGGAATTGATCCATTCCTCGTCCGCTGTGGCCTTGAAAGATTAATACAAATTTAAAAAAACCGTATAATCATCGTCAGGCCCATTCGATGAAGACGACATTTTTATAATATTTGGAAGAACAAAAATGTATAAATGCAATACTCTAAGGAAAGCACGGCACAGAATAGCTCTGCAAAATTGTGCACAACGAAAATCGGTTCGGCGACTTGTCGATTCGATTCGAACAGTGTTTTTGATGAAGTTTCTATAATTTACAGAACGGATTTTAAATTATACTCGTTCTACGCAACTCGACGCGACAGTCTCGATACGGTATGATCAAAAGAAAAAAAAAAAAAAAATGTAAAAAGTGCCAACGTAAATAATAATATTACAACAGAAAACATTATTCATCAAAACTAACGATTCGAACGCTGAGATTACCGACAAAAGAAAACGGGGTGGAAACACTCCGTACAAAAAAAAAAAAAATAATAAAAAAATAATAATAAAATATTATTAAAACTTGTATTCGTTTAACGTCGATAATGTAAAAAAAAATAAAAATAAAAATATATTACAAATGTATCGGTGTAAATCTGAATGTCACTAGTGATAACGTAAAATCGTAAGAGAATTCGGTGAAAATGTGTTTGTGACTGACGGAAATATTTTATTTTGTAAATTGTGTAAAGTTGAAACACCATTGATGTGGAACAGTATGATTAGTAAACGATTTAGTTTATACGAATCTATGCATCAGTTACATCAGTTGATATGGAACGGTAATTTTCTATGCGTAAAAATATATAAGCGCCCGATAGGAGAAGTTTTAACGAATGTAACTCGAGCCGTATGGTCGTAAATTCTTTTTCTTTTTTTTTTTTGTAGAATTAAATGTAATAAATGTTTTTTTTTTTTTGCGTTTTGCGTTTTGCGTTTTGCGTTTTGCTTTTTCGGTGCTACACGAAATGATTTTTTTAATGGTTTATTTTGCTACAAAACCCGATGCCTAGTCGTTACACCCGGGCTCATACCGGGTAATAATTTATTTCGTACGCAATCCAATAAAGGTATTCGGCGATCGTCTGGCGACAACGGGGCAATCGTATTAAAACTTTATACGTTACGCGATATACTTGCTTTCGACTTATTTCAGTCGATAAGTCATCGGAGGCGTGAAAAATAAAAATAATAATAATAATAATAATAATAATAACGTCGTCGTGGAGTTTGCGAAACAAAAGTACTTAGCCGTTATGTCAAAAGCATTATTGTATATATCGTATATATTCATATTTATATATAATGTAACTTTTGCTTTTGCCTCCACCGAACCCCGGCGAAACTTTACGAATTCAAAAACACCGTCGATTATCGAACAGATTCGCCGACGAGAAACGACTGCACCGAGGCGATTGGGGATGCGTTACTGTCGAAACAATTATTAGTCGGGCACGTCGGTGACGGACAATCGGCCCGTGGCGTCGGTGTCCTTCCGTCGGAAATCTCGTCCAGATGACCCGGATGACGGTTAATTAATGTACGGGGAAACGGTGTACGCGAGGCGTGATCAAAAAGAATACCGGCACTGAAATTTTATCCGCGCTAAAAACAAACGTGGAGATAACACTCGATTACGTTATTCAAGCCCAGTGTTAATACTATCATTTAGTAATGGGGACGACAACCGGTTGAGGTCGTTGCGTCTTGTCTAATAATTTCGAGCAGCGTGTTTGCATTAGATTTCGCGTTGTAAACACGGTAAATCGGCGACTGGAACTATTGAAATGATTAGTAGAGCATTTGAAGACGAACCAATGAGCAGATCTAAAAACAATTGAATGGCACATACGGTTTGTTGAGAGATCGTGAAACCGTTAACGATGACGAGAAATGTGGAAATAGTGGTTAAAATTCGAGAAATTATTCGATCAGATCGACGAATGACGATAGGAAAACTATCTATTAAGAGTAGCATTTCTTACGGACCATGCCAAACTATTTAAACTTAAAATGTATGCATGCGACGAGTCTGTGCAAAGATGGCCCCAAAATTGTTATCTCGAGATCCAGGAAATCGTCGAATTGAATGTTTGTCGATGTTTGAAAGAACCAACACAAAATGACCCAGGGTTCATTAAAAATGTTTAAACTGGTGACGAAACCCGGGTCTATGGTTGTCACATAGAAACCAAACGACAGTCATCACAATGGAAGGTAATCAGTAACATCACCAAGACTCACCGCTCGACCAGTTCATTCTAACGTGAAGACCATGTTGATTACTTTTTTCGGTATTAAAGGCCTTATTTATTATGCATTTCTACCAACCGGTCAAACGGTTTAATCAGACTTATTACAAAGAAATCAACTATCACACTCAAAGTGAGGACAGAATTTTAAAGCTAGTCATCTTGAAAAGTATGTGGAGAAGAAAACAGAGACGGTTTTATAAGGGCAACGTCGCTCTCGAGATCGGCAATGCGATAGTCATTCGATTGCGAAGAATAATTTAAAAATACGCCAACACTCTATGAGAGTACTTAAAAAAAATATATATATATATACCATACTCTATACTATTCTTAAACAATTTTATTGAATTATATTAATTTTTTTATTTTTCTGAAGTTTATAAATATTTCAGTTTTTAACAATTTCTTCCAAACTATAAAGAGCGAACTATAGATGCGTACATTGAATTTGTTTTTTATTATTATTTGTCCCTTGTTTGGGTGGGTACTAAACAACAACATGCCCGTGCATGGACTGCGTTTCCGAAATAAAAAAAAAAATCGTTTTTTTTTTTTTTCGACCCGCCCAAATACACAGGTTAGATTATTATCGACATTAACTGTTACGGTTTAATGGTAATTTACGCTCTTCGGACGTTCGAATAACGACGTGTGCATTACATACATAATTATATAATATTACTCGTACTGCGGAGTGGAACGTTTCTTGTCCTCGTCGTCCTCTGGACCGTCGTCTTCGTACGATAAAAACCTTTAGCGGCCACCCTATTAAAAGACCAATGTAATTCAACGCTCGCGGGATTGTATTACGCGTGTATATTGAGGATAATGAGAAACGGTCCGGCAACGTGGCCGTGTCATTATATTTCGACCCGAAAAAATAAATTCACGTACGGATTTTAAATCGTATTATTGTATATTATAGAAAAGGGCTCCGTTCAATATTATACGGGGACGTCGATAAACACGTTGTTTTATTTTTTTTTTTTTTTTTTTTTTGTCCCCCGAGAAACTCCGAGACAAACAATAAATAAATTATCGGATCCGTCTCTGGGGTATCCGTCGTGTATCTTCTATTTTATTATTATTATTTTTTTTTTTTTCTTCCCCAAAAACTTTTTCAGGAACTCTCATCTTAATGTATATATAAAGGTACACTCTACGTTCTACGGACGTGTGTCGCCCCGCAATATTAACCGACTCTGGAACCCAAGCAAAAATGGATACGACGCGAATGCAAAAAGTCCGACGAGAGGAATAGAGAGAGCGAGAGAGAGTATTTCGGATCAAAATAAAATGAAAATCCTGTTACCGAAAACGGAATACAGGAAAATGTCAAATAAAAATAGCTTTACGAACAAGAATTGTATATTACAAAAAAACAAATAATAACAATAACCGCAATACAAACGGCGATCAGCGCCGCTGTAATATTATATACCTAGGTGGAATACGTCGCATTGTTACATTATTAAACGGTGGAAAATAATTCATAAAAAAAAAAAAAAAAAACGGTTCAAACGAACGACCGACTGCCTGACGTATCCTGCCAATACCGAAACAATATCCGTTGTAAAATTTACAATCCCCGTGCGTGTGCAAGAGGAAATTCCGTTTCAAAATCCTTAAAGATACGAAAAATCCATTTATAATAATCGTCGGCGGATAAAATAATTATCTAACCGGCTGGCCCGGCCATTAGATTTGCATAAAAATATCGCGCGGTATCCGGAATCGAATTCGGTACGATAATACCGTCGACGGTCTTTATTCACGTCGGTCCATCCGTCTCCGGTCTTCGGGTTTGACTGGGGCGTAGATCCCGAGTTTCGAGAAAGACATCTCTGCCGCTGTGCCGTATGCCCGACGGTTGCGCCGAAACTTGGCACGAGTCAATGCAATGCCTTAAACGTAACTTATAGACTAATTACGGGATGTCTGGGGAGAATCCCAGTTGGGAAAGTGCCACGCGGGTTAGCGCATTGGACGGACGAAGACACGTGGACACGCGTACGAAAGTGCGGCCTCGTTCGAGTCTGAGGTAAAAAATCGTTCTGGCAGACAACAATCGGCGGCCTATGACAAGCACACGGAGCGACGGGAAACGACCCCCTATGCGAGGAGAGAATACAAACGTACCGCCAGGGGGTCGTTGACGGACAGAAAACGAGAAATCCCGAAGGAAATAATACGATTATCGGAAAACAAAAGATTGCGATATGAAATGTAAAATTGAATTGCTCGTG